>WEIS01019450.1:0-25100 GCA_013389965.1 Todus mexicanus | reverse complement strand
CTAACATTTTCTACTAGACATTTAAGGGGGCAAACCAACTTGTTTCTGTGCAGTGAAACACAAGGCTCAGATCTTTAACTTCAGGCTGGGACCCCTAAGGAATAATGATAGCAGTGGAAAGGAAGCCACAGGTTTTTGAGAGGATGAAACCTGGATGTAGGAAGGCTGTGCTCTGGTCCCAGCCGTGCCAGAGCACTCTCCCTGAGCAATACATTTCCTTCTCCACACTGTACTTGTCAAATAACTATAATAACTTTTGCACATCTGTCTGCCCCATGCAGAATTGTGGACTGTCACATCTGCGTAGCATTACTGATGTGTCAAGACCCATATAAATAAATGACAGGTAGTGCTATTTGGGGACTTTCCTTGCAAGCCAGGTGAGTACAACATGGCCTTGAGGCTTTTCCCTGTGTAATCTTCAGAGAGCCTCTCCTGTTCCACTGAGCAGGAAAATTTACTCTTCCTTTTAACATTTTTTTTTCTTTCAGACAGTCTCAGCTCAGTTTGGTCTGTTCATGCTCTAACTTTAACCCTTCAACCAGGCCCTGACTGTCTCGTGTACTGAAAAAGTGCTGCGCATCACTAATACACTGTTTACAGTATGGCTTGTTTTACATGTACATTATACCATAACCAATGGTTGATAATAGCTAACAGTTACATATAGATTTTACATGAGCGGTGAAAAGCAGATGCCCTACAGGCACCATATTTGAGTGCTAGGACTGCTCACCTCAATCAATCGTACAAAAAAGCAGGAACAGCTGCAGCAAAGTCAGTACCATTCTGCCAATGCCTTGTAGTGTCACCACTAGAGAGTTAACAGCCTTTTAAGGTCAATCCAGTCAAAGACCAGCAGAAAGGTCCAGCAGAAGCATCACAAAGTCATCTAGATTTGCCTTTCCCACTTTTTGGCAGCATTCATGAAAGAGACAGTTCACATTTGGATAGATTCTCCATGCTTCTGCTATGGTAATCTCTTTGGATCTGCTTATTTTTAGTCTAGGCAGATGTTAAGGAGAAATCCATGATGAATTCACACTCTTCATTCTGATTGAATTTTCCAGATATGTTCCCATTTATGCAGAGGGTGAGACTCTGTTAGCTGAACAAATGTCACTATGTTTTCTGCGTTTGTAGCACATCTGTCAAAAGGTGTGAAGCTCTGCTATCTAGTCAAGACATTTATTGGGGTTTCCATTCACTTGGCATGATAGTTAGGAAGACCATCACAGGCTTTCCTTTTGCTTTAATAAGTGTTATTGAATAGCAAGCATTGAAATACTGGTGGAGTTCCTGACCAGAGTAGACGGATCTATCTGCATCTATGGGATCTGCATAAAAATACCAAGTCATTTCATCCATTCTGGAAAACAAAATAAATATACATTGTGTAACACTATTCAGTCACAGCTTTAAAGCTCTGTGCCATAAAGGTGACAGCAATGAATGTCATGCTAAAATTTAACAAATTGAAAACTATAATCAACCTGTGTTGACATAACAGTTCCAGGAAAACTCCCTAAAAATATTTGGCATCATGGCTGTAGCCCTCCCTTTTCTAGAGGGGTAGCCATGTTCCAGCATCTCCAGGGTTGATATGTCCCTCATTCCCACCAAAGTAGCTGCTGAAATAACCAAATTGTGTAATACTAAGTGGCAGCCTGGAGAAAGGTGGGCTGAATTTGATTATAAGGTCTACTGCCATGAAGTAATGTCTTAGGAGATGATCTTTCAAAGAGCCTTGTGCTTCAGAACCATGGTGTTCACAGAATAAAAAAGTTATATACTTAGCTTATTCAAGAGATGAGAAATCTTGGTGGTTGTCCAGGACCCCAAGATAACAGGGACCTGCTTGGCCCACTTTAGCAGAGAGGCATCCAGCAGACAACTGGAAAGAAGGAGAAACCCATATCCCCAACCTTCGCCCAAGCTCTATGAATCTGACACCACTCGCAGAGCAGAGCTACTGTGCTTGTAAACATCCCTGTCAACAGAGCTGTCCCCAGAAAAGATGAATCTAAAATCTTTGCTGACTGTCCCACACATTGCACTGGACACATTCATCACCATCTCTCTCATGTAAATACTTTTACACTGTTGGTGTAGACATTCCACCATGGTACACCACCATGTGGATATGCTTACACCACCAATGCTGTCCATGTTCTGGTTCTGGATGAAATCCAGAGCTGTCTAGAGCCACCTTCTTGTATCCTTCAAGACCCATCTGAATATTTTTCCAAGTATTTTGTAAAACACGGGACGAGATGGGGCTATCTGAATTATCAAGTCAACACTACTGCAGTTGTGGATAGACCATTCAGTTTAGTAGAAATTCCCAGGATGACTTCCTCCATATGACACCTCAAATCCCCATCCCACTGTAAAAACCTCACAGTCTGTGCAAGGTACAAGAAAAGTATGTCTGGAAATGACACCTATTACTCACAACTAATGCCCATTCGGAAGAATCTGATGCCCCATGTGATCAAGCAGAGCCCTGGACAGAGTAGATTTTGCAGCGCCCAGTGTCCAACACTGCACTGAACAGTGTTGGTGTGGAGAAGAGGGGCTTCCACCTCCCACCACAGTACTTCCATTCCTAGCTTCTTACTATTCCAGCATAAAATCATATTTGCATCTTACTGCCTTGCTGACATGATTTTTTGATACAGAGTGCTGTATTTTCATATCTCTGTTTTTAAAAGATGTCCTTAGTTACATAACTTCCAGAGAAATTAAAAGTAACAATTTAATTAAGACCTGATCGGTTGTCTCTGGAAATAAAAAATTATCGTGCCTTTTGACATTTCTTTCATGTGTCCTTCTTTCCAATGGAGACTTCGTTTTTAACTTGTTCACTGGAGATACTTTCCGAGTTTTGAATTCCTCCCTCTACATCTCCCCCTTGGCATGGACCAGTTTTGTCTTTTCTACCAAACACCCAAGCAGCAGTGAAGTTTCACAGAACATATTCAACAAGACCTGAATGAATTTGTGGTAGCTCATCTGCACAGAGGCAGACTTTGTCCACAAGTAATGATACTTCTTTGCAAGCTCTTAAATGCTATGAGAATCACAATAAAATGATGCTGTATGGGACATGCTGACAGACTTACGTGTCTGATTTGGTTTTTGGCTAAGAGCTTCCCCTTTTCGGGATGTTCAAGAGCCCACATCCTCAGTCCATGAGTACCTTTGGTTCCCTGTATCTCCAAGGTGCTATCTGTATTGTAGTGGTTTGCTATGGCTGCTGCTGTAAGTGCTCACATAAAACCACTGTGGGACTGAGTGCAAGTCAAAGAAACCCCTGAGCAGGTTTAACTCACTCAGTAGCCTGCAGGGGATTAGTTCTCAATGTTTCTTTTTACAGCTTGTCTTTTCCTCCACTCGCTGTGTACAGTCTGCAACTTTCCCTTATTCCTGCACGCTCCACATGGTCTATGATTTGATTGACCATTGATCCGTGCAGATGTCCTGGAAATATCCTTCAATCCTACATACTTAGAGAGAAAGACATCTAAAAGAAGCCGCGTGTTCTCAGTGCCAGGCTCCTGGACTGTGGGAGAATGCCAAAGGAGAAGGAGTCCACCACTGAAAAAGCCCATCCTCGTGGAAGAGCCTGACCCGCTGCAAGCCAGGGGTCCAGGAAGAGACATGACTTTACCTCTGATGGACACCCCCTGCCCCTGGAGCCTCTGTGTATCTTCAGATGTGGTCCCTGTATGCAGCCACAAGTGTCAGTAGTGGTAGAGCATCCTCTGGCCTCTGTTATACTTTGGAGCTACATTTGTTCATTGTTTCTCAAGTTCAGCTTAGGCAAATGCCATTTTAGCATAATTTTATTTTCACAGAGGAGAAATTAAAACAACAATAATAATAATGACGCGTATTAGGTGCAACTGTTCTATTTTGTTCCCCTGAGCAGGCCTACAAAACTCTTTCCTAATATAAGCCCTGACCCTACAAATTTGAGTAAATTTTACACATGAGAATATTTCCTTCAGAGTTCATTGAAGCTGCTCATATGTGCAAAGCTGGGCCTTAATACAAGTATTTTCAGGACTGAGCCCGTACTTTGACTAGCCCCATTTAGCCTAGGTTTTGTCCGTACTTTAGAAAAATAAATAAATTTCCAAACATTACTACAGACAGGGCCAAGGAATTCTCTATTAGTTTCCTAACCAAATTTGACAAATATATTAATGGTAATCATGGCAGTAAAATTACCTTTTTCACTTTGGAAATAGTCTTGCAAAAGTCTGTTGATCATTGTTTGCATTTGATCTTAATGATGTACAAATATGAAAGGCTCTATGCCTTAAAAGTAATTTGGTTATGGGGGGGTTGGGTTTTTTTGCTATAAGTCTAGAACCCAATAGATGATAACCTAAAATAGGAGAGCAAAGAAGATATAACTTCACATTCAACCTCCTTATTGTGTATTTGAACACGGTGAATTTATGTGCTGTGGAGCAAGTGATAGACTTCTATTTTTTCATTATTATCTATAGTACATAAAAAGTAACACAGAACCCAAAATAGCAAAACAGAAGAGAAACTGAGGACTACTACAGGAAACAACAGTGAATCCTTGATGTCCTTTTGATTACATATATTTCCACTGGTAATTATGGTATAATTTACAGTATAAAAAGTATTTAAAAGTAGTCTCCGTTTCTACACATCTAAATGTATTTTTCCATACAACAGGAATAAGATTTGCTTCAAAAAGGAGCTGTGGCATTGAGCTTATAAATTATGGAGAGGTCCTCACACAGCAGGTATAATATAAAACATACTATAGTAGGTGATTAATCTTTTCTTTATTCAGGCCTGAAGACTATATAATTTAAGTTTCTAATAGCTCAGGAATTTTTCAAGATATTCCATAGACATTTCAGGACATGACCCTCAGCTGGATAATAGAGTTGTAGCTCGTTGAGTCTCTTGTCTAGTGCTTGATGACTTCTACTATTTTTCCACATTTATGATTTTTTAATTTGATTTTCATATTTTCTTGTCATTGCATTGTTGTTTTTCTTAGTTTCTGTCTTCTTTGACTATGAAGGAAAAAAAAGCAGTGAGCTATTGTGAGCACTGGCAGACGGGGGAGAGGGGAGGCAAATTAATTCTGAACAGGGCATTTGACACTCTCTGAATCTTGCAGACTTGTCTTTCCCACTTAGCAATATTCCCACTTAACAACATAAAAACATATTTGCATTTAATATAGGAGGAAAGCAGAGGAGAAAGTGAAACAGATATTGCTGTGACCTTAATAGATAGTGAAAAGGAAAGGGAAAAAAATGTATTTCGGTGTTTCATGTAGCTGAAGGCCAAAGCCTCTGGCTGTTGTTACAAGAACAGTGTTAACCATATTAACAACACAAGATAAGACAGATTATGCAACTAGAAAGAACAATTTAAGGAAAAACGACCATCGCTCTATTAGACTCAGTCACATACAGGCACTGAATGGTTAGTGTTGCAATTCTTCTATAGCTGAATGACAAGAAGCTAGTTGTTGGATCACTGTAGGTACATCAACATCAAAACAAAAAAAAAGTGGCTAAATAGCGCAAAATATACTGTGAAAACAGGAAGGAAGATCATGTAGGTGGGACCATATGGCATAAGCTTTTCAGTAACTATACAACATTCCCTTGCCAAGCATGAAGAAATAGAGCTCAATATAGAAATGTTTTCCAATGCATTCAAAGTACTTACTTTGAATATAGAACATGGAGGAAATCTAAGTAGAGATTGTTGCTGGTATCTTTGATGAAGTTTTTTGGGCCACATTGATTGAGGAGCATGAGCAAAATCAATAATAAGTACATGAACTGTGTGCCTGACCAGAATAAATGCAAAGGAAGTTCTTCCCGTTGGGCTAAGGTGGGGACCAAGCTTTTCCTGCTCATCGTTTTCTCCTGAAAAGTAGCATCACTTTCTGGAGGAGAAATTGTATAAAAATTTGGTTTATTTCTTCCTTCTTTGTCAGGTGAGACTAGGAAGACAACAATTCCATGCCTTTTCATTTGTGGATGAATACTGAAACAGTCAGCTCACAATAGAGAGGACAGGAGGCAAAAACCTAAGAAGGGTATGTATGTTGAGTGAGGAAACAAGGATGGCCCTTTATAAGAATTAAGAAACTGTGAAACTCTGAAGATAGCACATAAAGGTTGCCTATAGTATGGGGGTTGCAAATCCCAGGATGTAGCCCTGAGGAAACATGAAACAGGAATTGTTTTCTTCTAGTTTGAGTGATTATATCATTTAGGGTCTGAGTTTGGGTGTTAGTTGATGAGGAGCAAATTGAATCCCTCTGTGGTTACAAGGAAATGAATAGGCAAGAGAGAAGGCTCTGGATTCATGAAGGACATGTGAGAAGAAGCAGGAGAGAAGAGAACGGCTACAAAAAGGAAGGATCTGGATAGAGCAAAAGGAAAAAGGGAATCACAAGAAACAAAATAACATTATTATTCCTAGTTGATTTGGGGCTTCCATTTTCTAGAACAACAGAAGAGCTGATTTACACTGAACTGGGTAACTGGGACACCAGCCTCAGGCTTGCAATGGGTTAAGGGATTGAATAGCTTTAACTGGGAATACTGATGTTGGTACAAGTGGCATGTAGGCCAGACAACGGATTGAAGCAGCAGAATACACAAAGTTGCATAAATCTAGGCTTCAGTTGTGGAAAAGGAAGCTAATTACACTTAATGATAATGGTGTTAGAAGGGAGAGCTGCAGAAGGAGAAGGGAAAGTGGCCAGCCCAGGGAGACTATTCCAAGGACACGTCAAAAGCATTGTCCTGCTTAAGTCATTTAGCCATTTGACTCAGGAAAGGGAAATTTTACAATGTGTCATCTTCACACACATCTTCTTCCAATTCTTTCCTCAAGGATATCTGGATACCAATATCTTGTGGTTAGCTGGACAACCTGAGTTGTGTTGTCTGGATGCAACTCTAGCTCTCAGTCTCTGATGGCAATCATCCCAGCTAAAACAATGGTCTTTTCATTTACCAGTGATGCAGACCTAGCAGACATATCACACCATAACTGTTTTCTCCATTCTCTNTATTGTTGTCATTCTAATGGTAGAAATACTGTTGCTTTCAGTAGATAGGAGCAATCTGTCCTGTGAGTACCAGGAGTCCATAGAGAAACCCCTGCCCTCCCAGTGCCAATGGAAATGATACACTTGGAGCATCCTCTGGCTATGTAAAATACAGTACGACCCNTTCTCCATTCTCTTCTTTTTTTTTCTTTTTTTTTTTCTTTTGAGTCTGTGTGTGTATTGTTAGTCATCAGCCAGTGATTTTATTTTAAACAAGCATGACAAAGCAAGGGGCCATGGGAGCAGGAACACATTGTAGGAGCTCTGGCACAAATGCACTTGAGCTGTACCAGATGCCCATGGTCATTGTAACCAGGGCTCTCCCCGCACCAGCAAGGAGAGGAAATCTAAGTGTAAGCCCTGCACTTACATAGCAAGCCTTTTAGTTGACTAGTTTTTATAGGTCTGCAGCCTTCAACAAGACGCAAGAAACTCAGAGAAAACAAACATTTATCACCTTCTAACATTTCTTATCTTTCTCTAAATTCTGCTTTCTGCTTGAGAGATCGAGATCCCCAGTGGACTTTTCCATCCCTTGGCCTGGCCACAAAGACTACTCACTGAGTTTGGAAAGAAAGATAGAGGTCACTGATGGCCCTGGCTAGGACACACCAAGTCTGTTCCTGTTCTCAATACTATTGGCTCAAAGGAAGCTGTCCCTCTGTACCATTATAGCATTGCCAAGAAAATTCAAATATGGAAGAAATCCCCAACTGTCTGCAAAGAAAAAGGAAATCTAACTCCATACAAATTATTGTTGTCATTCTAATGGTAGAAATACTGTTGCTTTCAGTAGATAGGAGCAATCTGTCCTGTGAGTACCAGGANATCCTCTGGCTATGTAAAAATACAGTACGACCCAGACGAGAGAACATTAAGAGTGAGCACCTCGTGGCACAGCAACGTTAAAGACTGTATAAGGTCTAAGGAGAGTTTTTTGGGGAACATAGTTTTCATTTTCCAATGACAGCCAAGGGATTTGGTCATCCTGGAGCCCCTCTGTTAAACTGAATTACTGCTAAGCACATTGGATGTGATGAACCTGAACAGAGTCAGTCTTTCGCACTTCTGGCATTTGTGTAGGCTCTTTGTGTGGTCACAGGAAAGAAGTCCCACTGCTTCATAGCTCTTCTTCTCAGGAAGCAGGCATCTAAAACAAGCCAGATGAGTCATACTCTAAAGAGCCTGCTTGTCTCCCATGACTAAGAGGAGCTGATGGTGACTTGCTCAGATACAAAGGCCTCCTCGGTGAGCTTGCTATGTCAGGTGAGGTGAAGTCCACCACTGAGGCTTTCCAGTCCGCTTTTAGTTCGGGGCATTGGAGGCAGCAGCTCCATGGAAGACTGGGCTATGGACAGAAAAGCAGATACATGTCTGAACACACCTGCAGGTCAGCCTGGGCATCGGTGGTTATTTGTGACAGGTCTGATTTTGGATTGCTGTGTGCAAAGTGAAGCTCTGTGAAGCATTTAAACCAGGAGAAAGCAAAAGCATGTGGGAGGTTGGTACCAGAGAACAATGAAACATCTTTCTTTCAAAACCTGGTTGCCATAGAACATAAAGCAGTTATCTCAAGTGTTTGGAAAGCAGAGTTTCTTCCTAATAAACACTTACGATAGTGATTATTCTCTGCTTAATAGAGTCTCTGTGAGACAGCAGACTTAATTGTAATAGTAGTCTTTTGAAATGACATATATTTTCCCGCTCCAAGATCTCTAACATCTATTGAGATTGTCAGAAACTGAGAACATAATCAAATACAGCTGAATCTTCCCATGAAGTGGAAACTGAAAACGGCTGATGATTTACAAAAGTTCATTTCAGAATTTATTTTCTTTTTAAATTATTTTCTTTTAGTTAATATTATGTGGTTTTCATTTTTATACTGATTATTTACAGTATTTTACAATGTGTAATTAGTGATAAGGTGTAATTACTTACTTGAAGCATTCTACTATTTTAATTATCTTTAAAAATCATAGAGAGGCAAGCATTATTTGGCGTATGTAAAAGTTTGACCTTTTTATTTCCTTGTTGCTTGCGATTTCTAATGCTGTCATAAATGACATAAACTTGTGTAAAAATAATAAACTTCAAACCTAAACATTAAATTCCTTTGACATAGAATAGTGAAATTCTGAAAACTCTGAAAATATATTTTTCATTGTAAAGGTGATAAACTCATGAGTTTTTATGAGATATTATGAAAATCTAAGTTTTTTCAACTAAGTTTAGATTTTCATGATCTTTCAGACAGTACAAAAATTAAGACTGGCAAAAAATTCATACCAGCCTATTACCAAATGCTCTTCTCCAGAGTAGTTTTCATACAAATTTTGTTCAAACATATAGAACTTTGGCCTATCACTCTTCCTTCACATACAGACTCGTAATACCCACTAAACCTAAGAGACACATGCGTGCCATTGCATGCATATATCCAGAGAAAGAATTGGGCTTAAAGTTTGAACACAAAAAAAAGATCAGATAGCCAGATAAATTACGGTGATGAAAGATGTGACTAGGCAGGGATGGCTAAATTAAGTCAAATTGGCTAATAGGCAAAGACACACCACAGGTTAACTCTGAAACTTGCTGCAATGATAGCTTTTCATGTGTTATAATTGTCTTTAGCTGCATCTACCAAGAGAGAAACTAGTTTAGAAGAAAAATATATATTGATATTATTTTATAAGCATAAATATTGAATTGATTGTATATTTTGATATAGCATACAATGAACCAGTGTGACACAATTAGTATTTAGAAAAAACAAAATTATCTACTTCAAAAGTTTGTGATGTCTTAATCTGGAGGGTAGCACCTGGGTGTGTAGAAAAGCTAAGAGAAGTTGAACTTTCACATGTCACCTTAATGAAGAAAAAGAAGCATCTAACAGGGCTAAATGAGCCCTGCAAAAGCAGTGATTAAGACTTGGGCAAGGTGAGGGAAAATCAAGAGAGCCTGGTGGAGCTCCTTCAGCTTTCAGACGAGGCCCCCTGGCATTGGTGAATACCATGAAAAGAAAAAAAGGAGGGCAGAGAGGAGAGTACCAAGGTCCAGGCACTACCTGTGACTCCCCTTGTCACTCCTATGCAAAATCAGCTTTATGGCTTCTGGGGTTGTGAGTGTATGGGGAATGTATAAGTCCCCACTACAGCTCTGGCATTCAGACCTGGAAATCTCTTTCCCCAGATGAGATAACATCTGCTGCTCCTGCTAGATGATGATATTAGTCAAGCAGTTCAAGTGGTAGCAGGCTGTGCAGGAGTGGAGAAAGTGCAAGTTTAAAGGCAGCTGTCGATGCGTGACTGAAAAAGGAGGAGGGAGAATTGTTACAGCTGCGCATAAAGGTATTTATTTCTTAGAGGGAGGGTTTTGAGGGTTGGGTGTTTTGTGCTTTTTTTTTCATTTAAATAAAACCTTGGAAATTAATCGCTGCCTACAGTCAGGGCAATGTGTTAGAGGGAGCGAATCAAGGAACCTTTCTGGGGCAAAGATGTTCCAGCAAGAAACATTGCAGACTGATCACGGCCAGGAAACCTGTGTGTCAAAGCTGTCTTTTTCTCTGTACTACATCTCATGTCCACAGCCTTACAGTGAAGAGAATGAAAAAGTGCTCTGCATGTGAAAAACCCAAAGTCACCCCCACCCCCCTGCCTCCACAAAGCAGAGGCAAACTCCACAATCCTGTCTTTGTTCTGTGTGTAAGATAATTTGTATTCATCCAGATGCTAGGTAAATTGTCATATTTCCAAGAAATCTAGCACGTGAACTCAACAGGTTCTCGATCACCTGTATGATCTTAAGGGTAGGGGAAATGCAAATCTCTGAGAGCTGCTGTGGACACCTGGTCTCTGTAAAACACAAAGCAAAGCAGGACTGGAAGGGCAATCATTGAGGATCCAGGTACCTCAGGAGCCAAGCATCCAGCTGATCTCAACCATTCAGTGTGGGCATCATGGGCTGTCAGTGAGGTGTTGCAGCCACCTCTTGTACTTCACCAAGAAGATTTGGCATATTACCTCAGCACCCAAAGCTAGACATTTGAGCACTTTGCAGACTGCCCCCGCCCCCTCAACAAACCCGAGCCTTGTGGCAAGTCTGCTGCATCTATACCTTTGACTGTTTGGCTGATATCCAGTTTAGGGGTGAAGTGGAGGTTTTTTCAATGTGAGTTGGGGTTCTTTTTTGAAAGTCTGAATCAACAGAACAACTAACTTAGTGAAAAATACAGTAATGGCTAATGGAAGAAATTTGCCAATTTTAGAGGAATATAAAAGAGAGATCAAAACAGAAGAGTCTAGGGCTCATTTTCTACGAAAAGTTTATTTTTTTCCATTAGATTTTCACAACATTCTGGGGAGACAGGCAGAGTACAAAAATCTTTGTGTTTGTTATCACCACTTTCCCTATCTGTGGAAATTGTGATACACACAGACACTGATCCACCTCTCACCAGCATAAACCCACAATAAATTTTCTGGGTTTGAGTGAACTGGTTAGCTTTATGCGGCTGTCTCCTCCCTACACTACCCTGTTGTCCCTGTGGTGCCCCGAGGAGCTGGGCGAAGTGTTTGGCCGAGGGCAGGAGGAGGGGAAAACTGAGAGGGCTCAGTGTTGCTGTGTTCTGAAGTGACAGATACAGCCAGCCAGGCAGTGCCCTGGCCCTGTGCGCGATGATATTCATTTCACACAGCCCCTGCCTGTTCCAGCTGGAACGATAGGAGATGCAAACTTTGACTTCTGCATTTGAAAGAGATATTGTTTGATGGAAGTGTGTGGGTGGTGGGTAAAACAAGCAGCTAAGTGTCAGCACAAGAAGCAAACATTCTCCTCCCCCCCCTCCCCAATGTAGTTTTTGACGTAATGAGCATTGCTCCCAATTTTCCTTCCAAATAGGCATTGCACCCATCCCCATGGCAACTGTCATGCTCAAAAGATGTCTTGTCAGAAACCATGAAAGGCCCAGGGACATTTGTATTAGATGGTCACAACTGTACTAGCTAATACTTAACAAATACACTACAAGGCTGCATTCGTCAAAATGAAGAGCACAAACATTTGTGTTCCATTAAACAGAAATTAATAAGATTTGAATAGGAAGAAACCAAACTGGACTGTTTTTTTGTGTATACAGCTGTGTTATGAAGTAATACAGCGAACGTTAGTATGAATAATGATTGCACATGTGCATTCAATTTATTTCTTCTACTTCTTGTATGGTCTCCTTTAACCCTTTTTCTCTATAGGTTTTTCAGAAATCAAACACAGGTTTAACAGCTGGGCAAGACAGGGATTTCAACCGCTCCTTTCACACTATTGAGGTCCAATAGCACGTCTTTCTTTAAAGGCACTCTGGGTCACAGGGAAGTTGTGTTTTTGAAAAATGTTCACGTACTTGATTATTGAGCAGATGAATGTGGTGGTCTGATTTTTACCATGGAAAAGAAGCACTCCAGTCTCTAAACAAGGCGGGTCGTATCCTGAGTCACTGTGCATCCTCCTACCTTACTTGGCTACAGGGAAGCAGAGATGATTTATCCCAGCTGAGGATGTGGCCTCGTGTCCAGGCATTAAAAAAGCCACACAACCCAACAATAAGGAATCGTGTTCCCAGCTCAGGTGAAAATCAAAAGTGAAAGTTCAGGAAGACAACGGAGCCTCCTCCCATGATAGCCCTTCTCCTGGCTCCCTGTCGCCCAACATAATTTAGAGTGGTTCCTTCCACCCGCTGCTGCAAGTAAACAACAAAAGTGAACTGTGTTACACAGCCTGACAATGACAGTCTGTCCTCGGAACACAGGCCACAAAAGGCTATGGTAGCTTTGCTTTCTCCGGTCAGCTTAACCTCACTCCTTTTCATCCAAGAAGGAAAAAAAAAACCCTAAGAAACAGGAAAATTGGCCAGGGTCCTGGCTCAGCAATGAGTCCAGGCCAACTGCCTGGTGCATGTGCATGTACCAGCACTTGGACTGCCTCTGCCTTCGCTGCTCGTAACTCTTCTTCACTTTTCATTTC
Source organism: Todus mexicanus (assembly GCA_013389965.1). NCBI lineage: Eukaryota > Metazoa > Chordata > Aves > Coraciiformes > Todidae > Todus > Todus mexicanus. Next base: position 11,944 of record WEIS01019450.1, on the reverse strand, counting down.
CTTGTTTTAACCTCCTAGGTTCACAGGCAGCAGAAATAATCATCCCAGAGTTTATATTTCCATCACACAAGGATTTTATTCCTACAAGGCCTAGTTTTGCAACAGTTTGAATGCTTAAATATTTGTGCCAGGACTCTTACCTCCTCCCTCCCTTCCCCCTTTCTCCTCACACTCCCTTCTCTTTCTTTTCATCTATGAAACTCCTATTATTCCCCTAAACCTCCATTTATCAGGCTGAACTGAATAAAACCCTTATCCCAAGCTGGACAAGTGGGAGAGGGGGCAGCAAATGGTAAACATTTCTCTTTCTAGATGCAATTACTCTTCCATCAGCATGCACTTGTCCAGACCTGGACGTATGTAGAAAAAACAACTTTCACTGAATCCTTCCGACAGATAGCTGTTCTTCTGGAGAAGTTTCACCTTGCCACACTCACACGTTCCTGTCCTTCATTTTCTGAAACCTTCAGGACAGCACAACAGCCAAAGAGGACTGACAGTCTTTCCCAAACCAGGAATCCCACACTAGAACTTCCTCTGGTAGAGAAGGATCAGGTTAGGGAACATTTAAACAAACGGAATGTGTCCAAGCCCGTGGGACCTGGCAAGATCCACCCATGAGTGGTGAAAGAGCTGGCAGATTTCATTGTGAGGCCACTCCTGATGATCTTTGAGAAGTCCTGGGGATCACGGGAAGCTTCTTAGGCTGGAGGAAAGCAATTGTCACTCTTACCTTCAAGAAGAACATGAAGGAGGATCCAGGGAACTACAGGCCAGTCAGCATCAACACAATCTCTAAGTGATAGAATAAATCCTCCTGGAAGCCATTTCCAAAGCCATTGATAGATAGTCTTCTGGAGGAGTTAAGCACCTGAAGTGGGATTTAGACAGGGTAGAAATATAAAACACAAAACTATTTTTCTTTTTTTCCATGTCTTTCTTGAGGTTGCCCCATAAGAGAGATGGCGTGATCTCTGGCAGGCGTCTGGCCTCCCTCATTCTGAGCAAGCTTCTTTTTATGAGCAGATAGTGAAGTGTTCAACATATGTGTAGTCAAGCCTGAACAACCTGAACTGATAAAAGTTGAACTCCAGAAAAGATATTGCCTTGTATGTATTTGCCAAAAATTCTACGCTTGTTTGCTTGAAATATGTATTTTATTTAGCTAATCTACATTAATACGTGGTTATGACTGCAGTGTGAAAATTTTGGTAATATTCTTTATAACAACGAATGCCCTGGCCAAAATATTTTCCTTTAAGTCAGTGAAATTTCTGATGATTAATTTTGACACTCTGTATTAAAATAAAAATAAAGAACTCTTACTGATCTTCTTGAGCCAAAAATATAGCATAACACTCAGAGAAGCTTGAAAACTTTCCAGCAGGCAGGTTTTCTATCAGAAAAGATTGTTTGATTTGACAAAATCGAAATGTTTTACAAGCATTTTACTGAAACTTCAGTACTTAATTGTAAATATAACATTTTAATTTTAGCTTTATTGAATTGTCCATAAATTATTCTGTTCTGGTCTACACCATGAAATCCTCTAATGTTTGAATTGAAATGCTGAATATCTGAATGACAAAGGTGGCAAAGATGCATAAAGACCACTCTTACACTCTCATCCAAGATGAGAACCAGGAGGAGGGGGGAAGAGGCAGTCAAATGCATCTAGCAGACGTCAGGCTGAAAGCAAGCAAAAGGAAGCCCTTTCATGCGTGTTTAATCTGAAGATGTCCTTCACGTAAGAATCAACAGAATAGTAGGGGTTGGAGGGGACCTCTGAACACCATCTAGTCCATCTCTGCCAAAGCAGGATCACCTAGGGCAGGTCACATAGGAATGCATCCAGGTGGGTTTTGAAAGTCTCCAGAGGAGACTCCACCACCTCTTTGAGCAGCCTGCTCCAGGCTGGAGTCAAAATCAAATTGGACACGTCTTCTTTAATTTGTAATGTCTTTAGCTTTTCCTACTGGCATGACAACCACATTGTTTTATTATTTTGGAAAGTTTATTTCTTATTATTTTAATGCAAACCTTAAAAAAAAAGTCACATGATTAATAATTTCTGATTTTCTGAATTAAGTATGAAAATGTTTGATAGGGATCTTTACAATTTAGTGAAGCATTTGCTAACTACCATGTGAAGATACGTATTTACTAGCCCTTTAAAATTATGACAATTTTTCAAGGACACTGGAAGGTCTTTTAGGAACTGTTACAATCCAACACAAAATACTTTTTCAGGCAGATTTCATATCACAAAGTATTAAGCTATTTATCTTTATGCTATGCCTGACATGTACATGCAGTGAATATGCAAGTTTTAGGTCATCATGAATATTTCTTGAGAAACAGTTTTGGACAGAAGTAATTTTTCTAAATTAAATAAATATGTTCTTTCTGATTTTCTAAAATATGCAAAGGAACTAGCTCACATTCTGGATCAATGGCCTGCAAAATTTCATTTTGAAATATAATGGCATTTTGTACTTAATGAAGCACAAAATATCCCTGGAAACAAAGAAACTTGCTCCAGAGCATCTGATCCTGAAAACTTTACCCTCTCCAGGTAAGTTTTCCCATTGACTTTAACAGGGCTGCATATCTGAGTTTTTATGTTAGCTGAGTATCAGAGCTCACTATGCACACATTAAAGCGCATAGTGATGCTTTCCAGGATATTTGGACTTTTTAAAAGAAATGGCAGTTGGCTGTTCTCTTAAGAAAAGGAACATTCCAGCCCTCTAATAGATAAAGATTTTTAAGTGTCAAATTCTGAATAATTTTCAACATGATCCCCAAATCCTTTTCTGCTTTGACTATTTGTATAAATTGTATAAATTGTTTGTATAAATTGTGTTCAAGACTCCAAGTTAGGAAGTGTAGGGGTAGGAAATAGAACCTTTTGAAGGCTCTAGCCTCTCTGAAGACAGTAACTCAAATTGCGCGTGTAGCTCTGGGTATTGCAAACCACTACAGACACAAATTCAAGCTGTGTGTTTGTTGCTGCGTCCATTTCAAACACACTGAGTAAAGCCTTCAGGAATTGATGGGGATGATCCCACAGAGATACAGTTTTAAATAATTTCTTAGGGATAATGGCTTCATTATAGAAGGGGGACAACAGTAGCACAGAGCTTTTATCTTCTCAATACCATGGAGCTTTAGAAATGCCAAGACATGGATGTGCATAAGGAGAGAAACAGGAGTCCTGAACAAATTCAACTATCATTTAAAAGCAAGGAACCACAGGCAAGATGGGTCCAGGGTTTTATGACTTTCCTGTTTTCTTGGATTTATATGTTGCTTTGGCTTCAATTTCTCTGCAAATAGGGCTTTGTCTTGTGTAAGATACACTTCTTGTTAGCTTTGGCAAGAGCTACACAACTCTCTCTCCTCTTGGTTCTCTGCCAAAAAGGTAAATTGGACATTCAGGAAGAACTTGGTTCTGATCCACAAAGTCTTGTCCATAGAAATAGAGTCAGATGTGCCCAGAAATACTATTAGATCACTAGGACCAATTTCCCAGGATAAAATAGGCCTCGGTTTCAGTTGTTGTTTTGTTTTTAAACTAAGTTACTTCCATATCTCGTTGTCAACCTGGAGTTTCTCTGAATTACAATCTTCCATATAGATATCTAGTTGTGAGAGTAAGACTTTGGGGTCAATAATTTCTATTAATTTGGTTTTCCAAAATGTTTGCTTTATTTTTCTTGTGAATTTGTTTCATCTTATTCTTCATTGCTCATCACAATAACTTTCTGCACTTCAGTCCCAGAGTAGGGTCTTGTGATGAAAGTACTTGTGGCATATTCAAGTTACCTACTCTTCCTCTTTTTGATCATGTCCTTAGGTCTTGTAATGTGCAAATTATTTTTTTCCAGCATTGGAATATTTTTCCTGGCTCATTTTTTGCATCTTCTTCAGTTTTTCAACATATTTTTATAAATACAGGATGATCAGAACTGTACATAATGTTCCAACATCTGTGTCTGTGCAGCTATGTACAAATGCAAAATTATATGTGTGTTTCCTCTGGTTGCTCTTTTTTTTTTTTTTTTTTTTTTCTTTTTTTTTTTTTTACATTTAGGGCTTATTTTAGCTAAAGCATTACAATAGGAACTCCAATGTGACTCCTTGTCATTAAGTCCCAAGTCCTTCCCAGAGGCACTTCCTTCCTGAGTGTTGGACTCTGTGGCCATCCTTGTCTTCCCTAAGTCTGCACACAGATTTCTAGTTTTTGCCTGTATTAAAACACATGCTCTTTATATGTCAAATCCATATAATTTTGTACATCTGCCTAGCCCTCACTGTCACCTACCACTCTACAAGCTTTCATGTTATTAAGACGTTTCCAATAGTAATTTACATTCCCCTCTAGATTGCCAACAGAAACACAGGGTAGTATCATCACACAGATTTTTATTGTAAACATTTCCATTATCATGTGATTTCCTGCTGACAATGCTGTTTTTAGAATCTACCATTTACTGAGTTATTCACCTACTCCAGAATTGCTTCACAGGTTCTGTAATTTGCAATGGTGCATAGATACATAGTTTGATATTAAATTAAGTAACATTTGGAGGTTTACACCTATACAGTGCCTTTCATCAATGATTCATGATCAGACAGTGAAACCCATTTGTTTAACATGGTTTATTTTTCTTTAAACAATCTTGACTGGCAGTATCTTATCATCCATTATTTCCTTATTACAGTTGCTTGAAGAGTTCCTTTAAACCTTCTTTTTCCAACTGAAAACTGCAAATTGAAATAGACTAATATAATTTCTGAAATAATGTTATTTTTCTCAAATTATTTTCGGTGAAAACAAGTGTACCTATACACCTATGAGCAGAAGGAAAAACCAAAAAAAAAAGAGTTGAAAAATACTGGGCTGATATTTAAAAACCAGAATATTTTAATTTTTCAGTCTGAAATATTTCATTTCAAAATTTGTTTCAGCTTTATTGTAAGAATGTTCACACTTGAATGCCAAATAAGAGATTTTTTGGGGGGTCAAACAAATACATTTCTTCAATCTATTGTGTTGTTTTTTTTTTAAAGTCTCATCAATCTAGAACAATCTAAAGAAAGGAATAGCAAGCGTATTGCAAAAGGCTTCTGCTTCCTTTATTGATAAATGCTATTTCACCTTCTCCATTTTTTCCCAAAAATTTCTGTCAGATGAGAGAACTTCTCATAGCTTTTTTTTATAATCACCTATTTGTTTTCATGGATCCTGGCTCAAAGTCAGCATCTCCTCAGTTTTCTGAAATTATCCTGATACACTAAAATCTCATAAATATAAAACCAGTATGTCAAAGGTCATCTCAGATATGTCTTCCCCTAGAGTACGAGATTTTTAACAGCCTCTATAGGTAAATTGCTCTGTAATACTCGTGTGAGGAACATGTGCCTCCTTCTGCTGCTTGTGAAGTGGCTCACTGAATGATTTATTTCAAACATCACTGGCTATGTTTTTATTAGAAATGTTGCCATCTCTGAACACTGAAATTCCTATGGCACTCATAGGCCTTTTTTTCTTTCATGATCCATCTACACAGTTCTACAACCGAAAGACCAGTACTTAATAGACTCATTTCCCCATGCTTTTGCTTTCCATTTTGCTTTTCCACATTGCCATACTTCGTGCCTATATCATCTTTTTCCTGACACATCTTACATTTTGCCACTATTGTTGTTTTGTTCGTAGCTACTTTTCTCCTTCCCTTTCTTGTTTGTGGAATTAGAATGTTTTGGCCCCTGCAGTAAATGTCTTCTAAAAAACTTTATTTTTCACTGTGTATTTTTATGGTTTTTCTTTCGGATCTGTGATGTCTGGAAGAACCTCCACACATAATTAAAACTGTCCTAGCGTTTGTTCTGTGTAAAGTTATATTAAGCATCATTTGCCTGAACACCTTAAGCCAAAGCTTTTTATCCTATATACTAGCATCACTGCATGTAAAGCACAGGGAGTTCACAAATGTTAAATACTTGAGATAAAAGAGAAGATATGAGAAGGACGTACTAATTTCAAAGTCTATTTTCATCATAGAAGTTTTCAGTGGTAATGATTTGGGGATTTGCCTGAGCATGTTTTATTTAAGGAACTCATCACAGTTATTTAGGACACCATCACTATTGTGTGCACAGTTCTGCCCCCTCGCACTCTTGTGCTAACTGATGGGATTCACAGCCACAGCCACTGCTGCACAACTTGTGGTCACATCCACTCTTGGGTTTGGGCATTGCCTAACGTGCCACTAGCATGGAAGGATGCAGGCAGCCTGAGGGCGTGCTGTAAAAAAAAGGAGTGTTGCCTATGAAGTGTGATTTAATTGCAGAGAGGAAAAGCACTCAAACAAAAGCTAACTTTATTGACACTGGTGGGGAAAGACCTGTTGTGCAGAGCTGAGTGTGTAAATGGTGGTTTAAGTATCCTCTAACAAGGAGGATCTTAGTACTTAAATAATGGGATCATGGGGTCATATGAACCCCCCTCTAAGAAGGCAGACTCTTTATATAAATCATGGGAGCATAATCCCTCCAAAAAGCACAAATAACAAAGAGGGCTCAGTACATACATGGTGGGACCACAGGTCACTCAAGTTTAATTCCCCTCTAAAAAGGGGGAATTCAATACCTAAATACTGAGAGAACAGTATCATTGTGTAACATCATAACAATATGGAAATTATTTTTAAGATGGAAAAAGCAACCTCTTTCGCTCTTCCATGGAAGTCTGCAGTTAATGCTGTGACATGCATTTCTATGCATATGTACAGCAAGAACTGGCATGCCCCCTCCAAGAGGCGGCCTGAGACATTGTGATATTACTAACTTCCTCCTCTGTGTGAAGATAAGTCCTTCCACCCACAACTTACACCAGGCATGTAGTGTCAACACTGTCTCACTGCTCCCTCCCTTTTCACATTGCTCCTCCTTGCTCATATTGCACCCCTGTCCTGCTGCACTGTGCTCACAACCTTATACAAACAGTGCTGACTCCATCGTGTGGCAGCTTTAATTGGACTGAAACACTGCTGGCTTCCCTGACCCAAGGCTGAGGGGCTCTCAAAGCCTTCTCAGGACCATCTGGAGGCAAACACGCTGCTTCCTGGTGCAATGCATGAAAGTAGGCACTGCAGCAAAAAAACAGGAGCTGCACCACGGAGATGTGACCTTCCCATAATGCTTGTTTAAAATTAGACATCCCTTTCCTACAGAGCAGTTTAAAGATCTGCTGTGGAGGCGCCATTTCTGCAAGTGGAACACATTCTGAGTTAACTTCTACACGTTATAGTCTAAGCTGCACAGTGACGTTAAGGGAGGCTTCTTCTCCCAGGCAGTCACCACTGGGACCTTGGTCCTGGGTCTTTCCCAAGCAACACTGTCAAGATCCTGTGAAATGCTGTGCAAACCAGGGAGTCCCTCTCAGTCTGGATCCATTCAGTGCATTTCTTCAAAGAGCTCAAGCCTGTGTTCAGGCTGTATTTGCAAGAGCAAAGGGTTCTGGTCTTATCCCTTGAATCATGCTGCTATGCAGATTATCACTTCAAAGTGAGCACATTTATACTAATTTTGAACGTGATATAACGTAAGAATCAGATTATGCACAAATATTCTCCCATAAAATGAAGTGCAAGGGTTCTATTGCGTGTTCACAGGCAAAACATTTTATTATACTTTTTTACATAGTGCAGTCATGTTCTTATCCATATGTTGTACTTCAGGGGAAAATAGCTTCCATTATGAATGTACACACGTACATCCTCAACTCAAACAGGCCCACTTACAGAGATATAAATCCCACTGAGGAGCACAAAGTTCTGATAGGTCTTTTATATCTTCTGCTCAGAAGACATGCGTCTGCATGGTGTAAGATCAGAGAGATGGCCTTGAACAGAAGTTACAGTGGTATAACTGAGGGTAAAATCCCTCTATGCTTAAAAGGGCTCCATGTCATTTGGTTTACAAGTCTACATATATTTCTGATGAAAGGGTTGTCTTGGCTTAGTTCAACAAAGGCAAATATAGAGAAAAGAAAAGGTTTCCATTGTTAAACTGGCTTGTGATTGGATAGCAAGTTTGCATCACTCTGGTGAAATAATAATATATATATATGAATGTATGGAGTGTATGTATGTACATATGTAAATGGTATGTACATATCTAAATGGTATTTACATACTCATCAACTCTATGCTTCTAAAACGAGACTGATTTGGTAGTCCAAGATGCTGAGAACATCTAAAAACATAGGTCCACACATTTTAGATTTCTAGTGCTTGCTGAGGCTTGGTCCTGAATACACTGAAATCAAGAGAAAAATTCTCAGTGACTTACCAAGTAAAGAACCAGACCTGATCTACAGCTGAAATATTTGAGTAAGCTTCACTGGAGCAGAAAAAAACAGAGTGGCAGGCTGTATGTGTGGGAGTAAATTTTCAAGTTAACTCCACGGTCACAGGAATAAGCACCATTCCAGTTTAGGGAAGGGAAAATGCAGGATTCGGTCCAGTGTGAAAGAGTGTGGGTAGCATCTCAGGGTGTCAGTCCTCACAGCGACTTCAGCAGAGGTCTTTGGATACTTAGAGGTAAGGTATGTGTTTAAATACTCTCTGAGCAAGGACTGATTACTGCTGGTTTAAATCACATGAAATGGTCATGAGTACAAGGGCTTAATCAGTGATTAAGGAGATAGTAAGGGGCACTAACTATTAGCCTGGTTTTATTTCAACACCATTTTTCATTTTCATTATATTCTGTGATTTCCATGCTTGTGATCGCTCCTTGCAAGTTTTTGAAAAAACTAACTTTCTGTAGGTGTCATCAGTGTAGCTATGGGCTATTCCTGTGGAGCAGTTGAAGTCAGCAAAACCCTGAGAAAGGCAGAGTTGTCAGGATCAGGGCTGTGTGTTGGTAGGCCCTTTAGAAGAAGCTTAAAGCACAATTTTGAAGCTGGATTTGATTGTGTATTAGAAAGATAAACTGACTCTGCTCATTTTACCCCTATTTCTGCTCCTGGAACAGACCATCTTATCATAATGTGAGAAATTCTGGCCCATCAGTGGTTTTAGGGTTAAGAGATGCAAAAAGCTGAGAAGATGCAGAATCAAGTCTCTGATCCAGACAGCTGCAGAAATTACTTCTATAGCACTGAGTTTTAAGGATGTTTGTTGCCCATGTCTCCAATAGCTGACTAAGCTTCTGAGCTTGTTTTTTGTTGCCCACCCAAGGCTCAGTCTGCTGTCTCAGCCTCATAGTGCATCAAATACATCTCTTGGAAATCCAAAGCTGTGGAATCCAACATCCTGCTCCATCCCCAAAAAAGATTTGATATCAAATTCCTTCAGAAGTTTTAAACCATTGTTTGGGGTCTTTTAGTCTTCTGTTTTCAACAGTTGTATTTTCTTGGCATGTGGCACCTACATTGTTTCAAACTTACTTGCTATAAAGATCTGCCTGTGACGTACATAAAGAGCACTATATAAATTAATGTAAGTCATAAATCGTTTCAACATAACAATTGTTCTTTGAGGTCAAATCAAAATTAAGACAGGCTGATAGTAATAAATAAATAAATAAATACAGGGGAATGAGGTGAGAATTATATTCACCCTTCAGGAGGCCATTGCCAGTTATCACTACCAACCTGTAAGATATCAAGACCCACCAGTCATTTTTTTAAGAGCAGAGGAGCAACCAATTCCAGCTTTGGGCTCCCAAGCAACTTCTTGGCTGCACTTGCAGGGTATGGGTCAGGGGGACTGAAGGTACAAGAAGAAGCCCAGCCTTGGCAACATTGAGAGAGGGAGCGTGTTGGCACAAGTTCTCCTGCCTCTCCCAATTGGATGTGCAACTTTCAGGCATAAAGCTATTATTTTGCTTGTTGGGCCTTCCACGGCAGCCGGGCCAAGCTTCCTACTAGGAGCCAGGATCTGCAACCTTATGAAAGTTGCAGGGCCCGGCAGGCTGTCAGTATTTTCAGCTGGATCAAGCCCAGAACAATTTTATTTTCATCAGAAATGTTCCCTGGCCCTACCACATGTGCAAGCCTATATGAAACCACCAAGAAGGCTCCCTCCCCCAGCTATCTTATTTAACTCAAATTCAGCTGCCCAGCAGAACTGTTTCTTATCCAAGCCCTTAGAGACAGGAGAGGAGTGCAGAGATTTAATTATAATCTTTCTCTCTCTCTGCCTCCCACAGTACATTAATGCTTTTTATTAGCCAAAGCCAAAACCTTGCTTTATAAGCTGTGAGAGCTGTCTTTTAAAAATACGTCCAGTATTAAAAGAGTTCCGAATGGCAGTAACAGCAGCGTAACCCCACATCCACAGGTGTGGGAGATTCACTGGAGGATTGGTGGTGGAGAAGTGAGTTTTATTTGAAAGACATCTGATTTCTATTTATGTCCATTGGCCGATTACCTCTCACATCACAGCATTTCTGTACCCACTGACAATTTCACAGACACATCCAAATGAATGAGAGAGAAGCCTCGACATCCAGGAGCTCTGGATGATTTTTATAAGTATCCAGATGTTTAGACTTTTATCTGAAGCTTATCCAAAAAATAAAAGGCCACTCCTAGCAGCAGCCTGACAAATATCCACAGCCATTTATTCTCTGTGTAGGTCTAGAGTATACATTCACACAGATGTATCACTGGAATAGGCACATCTGTTGTCCTCAGAGGTAGAGAAATTCAGATAAGTCAAGAATGACATTTTTGAGTCACAATTACAATGGGATTTGAGTGACACAAGTAAGTAAGTCTTCTTTTTATAGAAAGGTTCTGTGAAAATATAAGACACTGCCTTAACTGACATTGTCTTACAGAATACATAAAGCTGATTTTCATCTTCGAAAGATTAGAGGGTTTTTGTAGTACTTCTCCAGAAAGCAACTACCCAGAGGTCACAGAGTGCTATGAGAAAGATGCAGACTGGTTCCTTACAATGGCTGATTTTCTGTTCTTTTTCTTTTTTAAACAAAATATCACTTTTTTCCTGATTTCCTTGCTGTCTGCCAGCTTTAATGCTATAAATAGACAAATGGACCTCAGCAAATCGCTAGAGTGGCTTCAGGGTTGTTTGTTTTTCTTATCTAGTAGCTCTTGGAAGCTTCAAGTGGGCAACTCTGCTGTGCCAGCACTGTGCAAACACAGTGTGGTAGGAATTCCTCCAGTGTGAAGAGCTGACAGCCTGCTTGGAGGATAGAACACAACAAGTAGCATAACAAATACCTGCCTGGTCAATAAAGGACAAGTGAAAGGGCCATGGGGATTACATGGATTACAACTGTTCGTTATACAGATTAACCAGGCAATTAAAGACAGCAGGAATAATAAATATCCTTAGGAGAGAAGAAGTTGCTATTGGGCTGCAGGCTAAATGTAGCTGTTCCAACTGTAAACTGTTTTTGCCATAAAACCAAAAGCACAAAAGCTGAAGGAGAGGGAAAAGGCCCTGGAAGGTATCCCATGAATGGAACATGGTTTCTTTGACTCCTCAAGAAGTTTTACACAGTGGACTGGGGTCTTTTTTATATACATTTTGATGGTTTCTTATCTCACATTTTAATAGGAAATCTGCTGAATGTCTAAAGTGCCTTTTGGCAGTCAGATCTTTTGTTGCTGATCTCTGCAACTTAAAAACAGTTTAGCTTATCAAGGAGCTTTGGTGTAGATCTGGTATAGTGGATAGGTTCATTTGGGTTTTAAATGCTTTCCTTTGGATCACTTTTAATCATCACTTACATTGCATATGACCATTTATGCATTGACAGGTTGATGAGGATTTTAATGTACATAAAACTTTCTCTGTCAGGACTTATGTCTCTCTGTCAGATTTTATCTTGCAGTAAAGAAGGTTCATGTGCAGTTGCTGACAGATAAAACAAGTTCCTCCAGCAGCTGCAGCTCT
>WEIS01019448.1:0-34659 GCA_013389965.1 Todus mexicanus | reverse complement strand
TTCTATGATTCTATGATTCAGAGGGCTGAAGAGATGCCCCAATGCAGCAGTCGCTTGTGGTCCAGCGCTGATCCCTCCATGGAGGATTTAGTGGCTTTTGGAGGAGTTTAGCAACTGGTTTGTTGTTTTTTACTTAGGAAGAAGCTGTAGAAAGAAATATTTCTACTAAAACCTTTGGCAAAAAAGGCTGGTTCCATCTGCATGGTTGAACCCTACTCCAGAGAAGGCAGATGCAGCCCGGACACATTTTTCCTGAAAAAAAGGGGGATTTTTGGTAATGAAAAGCTTCTGATTTTTGGATAGACAGCTCCCAGTGCAAAACTACCTGTTCCCCATATAGTTTTCCTCCCCCCAAGATTGCTTTTGGGGGAAGACATTGCTAAAACTGAGCAACAGGAGCTTCCTGAAGGCCAAACCACTTGGGGATGTGGCTGCAGCTGCCCCTTGAGAAGAAGGGAACAAGCCAGGGTCAGCCGGCAGATTTGTCTCCCCCACCTTGGCTTTGTCTTTGTCACTGCAGCTGCGTTTGTTGCTCGCAGCAGATCCGTCTTGCAGGGGATGTCTCACTTACCGCCAAGGCTTCATTCCCAATCATTTTCAGATGTTGCTGCCCTCATGATTTATCCCCTTTCGCTTTAGATCTCGTTTTTCCCAATTTTACCTTTGTCTCCAGGAAACCTCGTCTATTTTCGTGCAATTTCCTCTCTCTCTCTGGCTTCACCCGCTCCCTCTAGCCCAAACTTGTCTTCTTTTCATATTTATTTTGGTATTTGTCTTTTTCTCCCATGCAGGCTGTGTTCTCAAGATTTATCTCCTCTGTTCCCATGATCTGTCTCTCAGAGTCCAGTGACTTTGTTTTTCCTTCTTCAGCCTTTTCCTTGGGTAATATTTAACAGCGAGGGTTGAGGGATGGGGAAAGGGAGAGACAAGGAGGGGTAGAAGGGGGGTGTGTGTGTGAGAAACCTCTTTAGCATCGTGTGTTTCTTGCAGTGCTGGGGTGATGAGGCTCGTGGTCCAGCCCAGGCTCTTCAACCTCTGCAAAAGTCAGGAGAGGGGCATCCCCTTGCCTCAGTTTCCCCTTTTATAGGGAAAAATAATAGTGTTAGTGCCAACGTTTTGAAGGGAACCAAAGTTTTTTTCTCCAGCAGAAGACTTAATTATTGTGCAACCTGCTCCAGGTGATCCTGCTTTGGCAGGGGTTTTGGACTCAATGATCTCCAGATGTCGCTTCCAACCCCTACCATTCTATGATTCTGTGATAATTCAACAGTGAAAAAAAAGCGCGCTTTCCTATTAAAAAAAATAAATCTTCAATTTTTCATAAGAAAACCTAAATAGTAAATGATTTCCATTTTTTGAAAAAATAGTATTTGGGTTTTTTTCTCAGTTTGGGATAGAGAAAAGAAAAAGAATAAAACAGTTTCAGCAAGAACTGGTTGAAAAGATGAATATTCCTCCTCCGTGTATGGCCCTGGGTGGTTTTCAGTGGAGATGTATCAGCTTTGGGTTGTGATGGAAAGTTTCAATCAGTGACAATGAAGGAGGACAAAGCCTCGAGGGAGAGAGTGTGTGTGGGCAAAGCTTCTTGGGGTCATTTGCTGACAGCATTTTGAGTTATTTTATTAATCAAGGGAGTCTGAGGAGCAGCATCCCCATGACTCCAGGATGACCTGCTTACTGGATGAAGGAAGGGCTGTGGATGTCGTCTACTTTGACTTTAGCAAGGCATTTGACACAGTTTCCCACAGCATTCTCCTAGAAGAGCTGGCTGCCCATGACCGGGATGGACAAACACTTGCCTGGATTAGAAACTGGCTGGATGGTTGGGTCCAAAGAGTTGTGGTCAATGGAGTTAAACTCAGTTGGCAGCTGGTCACAAGTGGTGACCCCAGGGCTCAGTGCTGCAACCACTCCTGTTTAACATCTTTATCAACGACCTGAATGAGGGGGTTGAGAGCACCCTTAGTTTGCAGATAACACAAAACTGGGGGAAGTGTTGATCTGTGTGAAGGTAGGGAGGCTCTTCAGAGAGATTTGGACAGGTTGGATCAATGGGCCAAGGTCAATAGCATGAGTTTCACTAAGGCCAAGTGCTGGGTCCTGCACCTTGGCCACAACAACCCCCAACAGTGTTACAGGCTTGGGAGGAGCGGCTGGAGAGCTGCCGGGCAGAGAGGGACCTGCAGGTGTTGATTGACAACCGGCTGAAAATCAGCCAGCAGTGTGCCCAGGTGGCCAAGAAGGCCAATGGCTCCTGGCTTGTATCAGTAATAGTGTGGCCAGTAGGACCAGGGCAGTGATTGTGCCCCTGTACTCGGCACCGGTGAGGCCTCACCTCGAGTACTTTGTGCAGCTCTGGGCACCACGGTATAGGAAGGACATCGAGGTGCTGGAGAGGGTATGGAGAAGGGCAACCAGAATGATGAGGGGCCTGGAGAGTAAGGCATGAAGAGAGGCTGAGGGAGCTGGGGCTGTTCAGCCTGGAGAAGAGGCTGAGGGGAGACTTTATCACACTCTGCAACTACCTGATGGAAGCTGTAGTGAAACGGGTGTTGGCCTCTTCTCCCTAGCGAACAGCGATAAGATAAGAGGGAATGGGTTCAAGTTGCACCAGGGGAAGTTTGGACTGGGTATTAGAAAAAACTTATTCACTGAAAGAGTGGTGAAGCTTTGGAACGGTTTGTGCAGGGAGGCGGTGGAGTCACCATCCCTGGAGCTGTTTAAAAACCAGCTGGATGTGGCACTTCAGGAGATGGTTTAGTGGGTATGGTGGTGTAGGGTTGAGGGCTGGACTTAATCTTAAGGTCCTTTCCAACCTTGACATTTCCATGATTCTATGACTCCTGCTGCTTCCCACCCTTTTGTTGCCAAACCAGAATTAAGGCATCTTTTTCCCTCCATGGAGGCTTCCCCCAGGATGGGTGACAAGCCTGAAACTGCAGATCCCTCTAAACCTATTACACCTCGTAAGAACCCAACACTTCCCTTGCAGCAGTCCCCAACCAGCTCAGCTCCCCAGTGATGTCTCCTAACCATCAAGGTTGGGTTTTTTCAAGGCTTCCCTCTTCTTTTTATCCTTAAACTTTGCATCTGCATTAAATTAACTTGTCTCTATTTCCATAGAGGTTGAGATTGGAGATGACCCACCTCTATTTCCACAGAGAATGAGATTGTAGATGACTAATTTTATTAATTCTTTCTTTTCATCTTCAGGAAAGAAGAAAACCCCTTCCTGAAATCCCAGCATTCCTGTGGATTTACCCGCTGGCTTTGGGATTTCCAACGTTTCTCCAGCCTGGCTGGAGCAGACGTTTTTGCTTCCAGTGAGCCACGCTGACATCTAGTTTTGGATTCACCCCAGGAATATCTTCCAGAGACCTGATGGTTTCAACTTTTAAATGAAAACTAACCGCCCAAAGCCTTCCAGTGCCGCAGCGTCGATTTCCTCTGGTGTAACAACCTCGTGGCAGGTCCCTTTGCTGGGGCAGAAAGGAACTAAAAAAAAAGAAGGTATCAGAGGCCTCCTCTATCAAAGCACTTGAAAGAAGCTGCTGTGCAGATGCTGCACATCCAATTTATTGCTAGAACACAGCCAGATGACAGCAATGAAACGGCAATTTTGGGGAAACACAAAGGGTTATTTATGGGCATGCTGCTGCCTGCACTGTAGGGGCCTCTCCCCTTCCTACTTATGGCAAAGAAGAGCTTTTAATTTTGCAGAGAGCAGGAGTAGGTCTGGCGGTGGAAATATGGGGAAAAAAGTGGATTTCTCCAGGTCTTAGGAATTTAATGAGCGTCATGAGATGACAGGGAGTGAGTTCTTCCAAAGACTGGAGCTTGAAGGCTTGATGGGTGGCTTCACAGGCTTTGGGGATGATTCTGAGGATGATTTTTGCCTCATCTGTGATAATTTTCTGGTGTATCATAAGGGATTTGAAGCAACAGAGAGCTCCAGTCACACAGGCTGATGTTCTGCTCCTTGGGCATGTCCCACCAACAAAGTAGTGACACTCCCAGAACCAATGCTGCCTGTCTTTGGGGGCTGCTAAGGAGTTGGCAACTATTATTCCAACCATCCTCCCTCTGAGCTGCTCCTTTTCAATCAGCAATTCAATTATGGCTACTGAGAGTGATTACCATCATAATCAGTCACTCATACAACTAGCAGTACTTGCACAGAGGTCCTTCTTCAGTGGAGGAGATGTGGAGATGTTGTACATACCTTGGGGCACTCAGTTCAGATGAGCCTCCATGCAGGTTTTGGTTTATCAAGCCCAGTCTGTGCTTTTTGGCCATAAGGAATTCACCACTTGAGGGGTTCGACCCCTTGTAAAGCCCAAGGTACCTCAAAGCGTCCTCACTTGCCATCATTTATTTCCTTACTCTTCTAGCAGAACAGAATTTCTCTTCCAAATATTCCCTCTGATGTGTGAACGTAGGTGAGGAGAACACCTCATCCTTCTTCCTCGGTGTCTTCAGAAGCAAACCAAGCCCAGACGTGGGATTTATTGGGCAGAAAGCATATGCCTGTATTTCAATCGCATATGATCCGCGAGATGTTTTTACGGATCTAATTGTCACATATGTTTGTTGTGAATCCATAATGAGGGGCCAGAGCAGATGGCAAAGGCTGGCTGCCAGTCACGCTTCTATGATACTGTATTTCTCCAAAGATGAGGTGATGGGATGGGATCAGGCTGATATAGCAAAGGATGAAGACCCCACAAGTTAGTTTTTTGGACTGGGAAACTTTTTTCTTACTTGTCCAGTCACCTATGACAGGCAATCAAATGAAAATAAAACCCACACCTGACACCTAAAGCTGATGGTTTCTCCACCTGACAATGGAAGCCCGATCGTCAACACAAAGCTGTGATGCAAAGACCGTATCTCATCCCTAACCCCAAATCACCCTAACAAAGCAGCACGTGGGAGGTTCAGTGCATGGATCTGTAGCCAGTCTGGGGGGAAAGTGGGGAAAATCTGCTTCCGAAGCATCCTCGCTACCTCCCTGAGCTAAATTTAAATTCCCGTGCTACCTGAACTTCATGCCAGCATCTCGCTGGTGCGATGCTATAAATACGACTGAGAAGACACTTCTATTATAAGTCCCCAATTTCTAAGACTTAGAATTGGGCAAATCAAAAGTAAAAATAATAAAAGGAGAGGGGAGAAGGAGGAAGAGAGATCTCAGAGGTTTGCAAAGATTTAGTTATCCTTACTCAGGAGATCTTAGAATCATAGAATCATAGACTGCCTCCGGTTGGAAGGGACCTCTAAAGGTCACCTAGTGCAATCTCCTTGCAGTGAGCAGAGGCATCCTCACCTAGATCAGATTGCCCAGAGCCTCATAAAGCCTGACCTTGAATGTCTCCAGGGATAGGGCCTCCACCACCGTCTTCCCGGGGATAGCTCAGGAAAAATACCAACCCGAGGAGGAGCCTGGAGAAGGCGCTTGCACGCACGAACAGCAGCAATCCCGGCAGTGGAGCGGAAAGCGTATTGAGTCGCCACGTTTTGAAGTTAATTAGCACTGGGCAGATCATTAGCTACAGCGGCCCTTTTAATTAGAGCTGCAGGGCTCCGTTTCACTCTGGATTGGCACCGTAATGTTGTCCTCATGCCGGTGAGGCTTCGGCTGGCTGCAATTCCTCCTGGGCAGCTCCTGCCATCGCGGTGTTTCTCCCACCAAAAGGTTTGTTACCACCCTTGTTTCAGCTTCCCTGGATGGCTTTAGGATGCAGAGACCTCTCCCTGAGTCTGGCAGCTAAATGCAGCTCCCAAGGCCAAACTCAGAGCATCAAGTTACTTTTAGAGTTAAACTTAAGGTGGCTTTGCTTTGCTTTGACCTCGTTCAGGCTCCGCCTGGGCTCTCCCAGAAGTGAAACAGCCCCTTCGTTGCTCCAACAAAAACAATAATTAATAGCAATTTTACCAAGGCATAATTAATAGCCATCTTACCAAATAGCTTCTTGGAAATGCAATGGAAATAAAACCTCAAAACAAGGGAGGAGCTTTTCCCCAGCTTTAGGGAGTCACTGCTTCTGGGTTCAGCTCTTTCTCAACCACCCTGTTACCCCACACATCCCTGGGTCTCCTGTGCAGTTCTCTTCTCCTTACAGACTGATCTCTCTTACTGAGCAATTACTTCTTCAGTTCCCTCGGGTGGTTGCTTAGGACCAGCTTTAGCCCTGTTGAAGGGGAAAAAAATGGGAAAGGATGAGGCTGCTCTTGGCTCGTGCTGGGAATACGGTGGTAAATTTATTTTATTAAGATTTGATAAGAGCAGAGTTTCTCCCCTCCTTTCTGCCTCACCTTGAAAACACCGTCTCCCTCCATCACGTGCGACCTTGGAAGTGGTTATTGGGCCGGACAAGAAAAACCTCCCATTTTCTTGCAATGTCATCCATTACTCAGCTGAACACACGCGCGACAGGAGGAGATGAACACACACACACAAAAGGAGAAGCCTCAAAGAGAGCACAAATTAAAACGACTGAGATCAGATAACGAGGAAATACAGTTAAATTGTTTCCTTCCTTTCTTCCTATGGTCTAGTCCCGGGGGAAATCCATCTAATTAACCATTCTGGGCAACTCGATGCTATTTTTCTGCAGGTTTGGGGAGGGGGGAGTGAGGATGGAGCTGGAGATGCTACAACTTTTTTTCCCTCCTCTCTTCTCTTTCCCTACTCATTCCTTGACCTCTGCAGTTATCGCCAGACTTATCAGCAGCACGAGATGGCTTTTTTCACATCAGTAAGCACCGTCCGAAACACAACAATCAGAAAGAGTAAGAGAAAAAGAAATCAATGCCCGTAAACAATGGGTAAAAACACCCCCCCCAAACCAACCCAAACCCCCCAACTTATAAAGACCAGTTTTGATGAATACAATTTGTTCACAGAAAAGCCCCAAACAACAAAATCTGTTAATCTTTCCAGCATTAATTGCTTATTTTTGCCTTGAGGAGAAGACGCTCATGTCCTGAACCATACATGGTTTATCTTGGCCTCTTGCTCGCTTTATTTTGCCTTTTCCTCCTGTTTTAAATGAGCTCTCATTTTAATAAATGAGATTCTTTACTTTCCTTGGGGTGTTGAGCCCTTGTCGAGGGCACCTTGGGGTTCAGGACACTCCTAGGTGCCTGGGGTCAGATTCTGCCTCCAAGAGCAGCAAAACCTCCAGCTGCCCATCCATCCGTGCAGATGTAATGGGGTGATTTGGCCAAGACCTGACCCAGTGCTCGCTGAGGTGTGATGTGACCCAGATCAGGCCTTTTTATCCAATTTGCTTCTATTTTAAGGATGGGAAGAGATGGAGATGAAGCCGGGCTGGGGATGGAGGCACTCATGGAGCTCTTGGCTCAACCCTTTGCCTGATGCGCAGGGTCTGAGCATGAATTTGCTGGGAGCGATAATTAAAAATAATATTCGAATAATATTAAAACCATTTCAAAACCACATTTATTCCTTTCTTTCTGAAGACCAGGAAGAAGAGGAGGAAGGATGCTTTGGGTAAGGGCAGCTCTTCTTCATCAAGGAGTTAAAACGACAGGAGCTTGGCTGGTTGGGAAGGACCAATGGGTATCCCTGTGCGTACTTTGGCACATCAGAGTCAAAATACCATCATCCTCTCCCCGGCATGGCTGCTGCCCTCGCCCAGCGCCCCGTCCTCCAGCCGCCTCTCTTCCCTCCTCCGTTTGAAGCTGCATCAGGTCCGGAGTTCAGCTTAATCCAACCGCTAGATGTATTATTCATTTCTACTCTTTAATGATGTGATAAAGTTGCTGGAAATAGGGAAAGGCTCATTAAACTGCCATTTGAATATAGAGCACAACTAAATTTTAAGGGGAAGGAAACTTCTGCCAGGCCTACACCTTCTCCCCTCCTCTCCCCACAGCCTGGGAAGAGCCCCCAAATCGATGTCGTTGATGAGGTGTTTTGCTGCTGGATGGTTGGCAGGAGGCCATGTGCTCGTGGGGCATCCTCGAGCATTCACCTTGGCTCTGGCGCTTGCAGGGTTGGGGTTTGATTTGGGTCTTTCGCTCCTCTCTGGTTAAAAGTGTTGAAATCAAAGGAGCGAAGCGCTGGAGTTTGCTTCGGCTTTGCTGCTGGAGGCAACAACATCTATAAAAGATGATCTGGGTCCTCTTGGTCCTTTGCATTTCCAAAAAAAAGCCCTTGGAGCCTCAGCTGTTCCACTGGCAGAGCCAAGCTGGGGGGAGCTGGTGGACAAGGGGGTAGCAAAGCCTGGCAGGGTACATCCAGCCTTGTGTTGCCCATCTGAAGCCATCAGCATAAAGCAACTTCTTGGTGGCCTGTGAAAGCCTAGCTATGTCACGATAGAGTCGTTAGAGGTGAGACATCAACCACAGTGGGGTTTGTTCAGAGTTTATCCAGCCCCAATAATGAAATATTTCCCCTTGCTCCCCCTTTTCTTTATATTTTTTTTCTCTCCTCCTTGTACTCCTGTGCCTTGAAGGGATCTTGCTCGGCTCTCCTGATCACAGGTTGGCTTTGATCTTCCCCAGAGGAGCTTTTCTCGGTGGAAATGCTCAGCAGCCCTTGGAAAATAATTGCACCTTGCTGCAGATGAGGGCAGAGACTCCTGTGATCTCCTCCCCACGCCCAGCAGGTCCGGATTTAATGTGTGGCCTGGGATGTGGAGCAGGGATGGAAACCTGGAGCCTGTCCCCCAGCTCGTCAGACACCACGGATGGACGGGTGTAATCCTGTTGTGGTGCATAGTGAAGCATATGGGGAAAATGCAATCGCTGATAAGTCTGCAGAGTCTGAAAATGTCTTTTCTTCTCCAAAAGTTGGTGTTTCAGCCCAAAAGCTGGTACCAGCCAGCTGTTGGTGGCCTCCGGCAGAAGGTGAGCAGTGTGATGGGGTTGCTTGGAGCAGCAGCAACTCAAAACCAAGGAGATTGACTCATTTCAGCTTCAAACATCCCCATGCCCACGGGTGATGCTTTGTTAGGATTATTTTGCAGAGATTGGCCCATCCACCTTCTGATTAATAACTTCTGCCCTTGCCCTGTAGCTGGATTTCAGGGCATGGCTTGTTGTAGGAATTAAGAAAGAAATAATAAAACCCAGTGGCCTCCTGGCAGTGGGGTGAATCCTCTGGGACTATGAACCCCAAAGCTTTAGCAGCCCCAGCAAGATGTGGAACAGCCACCACACCCTCAATTGCATTACTGAGGTGCTTCATCACCCTCACTTTGCATTTGCTGGGCTTCTTCATGCGAGTTTGGGGTTTGGAGACCCACCAACCCACTGCACCTCGATATTCTTGAACCTAACAGGGCCCTGTGGGGAGAAACCTCATTAGGAGCCCTGCTGTGCTGACCATCCCCAGCTAATTACACGCTGCCTCCTTAAATTTCCCTTGGCTTGTTTCTATTGGAGACGGGATTTGTCTCTGGTTGAGTCTGTCATTGCATTTCAATTCTCATCTCTGCATACGCTGGGGTTTGTGGAGCAGTTTACTTCTTTCTTTCTTTCTTTATTTCCCCCCTCTTTTATTTATTTATTTTAATTTTTTTTAGTCAAGTGCTTTGACAGAAAAGAGTCCTGGAAATATGGTGTCATTGTTATGATGATGAGGGGACTATTTGTGATGTGCCAGCACCCTTCTCACTGGTATTGAGCCACTTGGGAACATCTCGACATCCCCCAGGTGGCATTTTGCTTCCACAAAGCCAACCACTTATGCTAATATATATACATAGTGAGTGCCGCGTGTGTGTGTGTGTGCGCCCGCGCGGGTGGGGATACATATATCGTGTGGGCGTGATTGGAAAGCAAATTCTATAAATAAATCCCATTATCTTATTACACTGTAATTTTCTATCATTATCCGCAGCGTGGATCAGATGCATCTGCGGGATGTGAGGAGAGTGAGGGGCTGGGAAGTCGCAAACTTCTCCGGCTAGGAGAAAGCTCCGAGGGTGGAGGACTTGGGCAGGGCTTGGAAACATCTGCAGCCCTCCAAATCCCAGCCGCTGTAGCACAGAACCCCCACATTCTTTGAAATAACCCCCAATATTCTCCCTTTGTGATGCCTACCGAGCCTGCACCACTTATTGCGGCGCTGGAGTGGGATGTGTCATGGTTCATTTTAATGGTTAATGGTTCAGGCTGGCGAAAAAAAAATAATAATAGAAAAAAATAATAAGAAGTCAACTCCTAAGTTTTAATTTGAATGGATTTGGCTTCTGCTTCCAGCTTTTGCTTCTTGTTGTGCCTTTGGCTGATGGATTAAAGAGGTTTTGCGGTGCCTGGTGTTTTCTCCCTGAGAAGGTCCTCACGTGCTGTATTCAAGTCACTCTCATTCTTCTTCTTGAAAAGATAAAGAGGCGAAGCTCTTTAAGTCTCCCACTGTAAGGCATTTTCTCTGGTCCTCAGGTTATTTCTGGGCCTTTCTTTACACTCTTGCCAATTTTTCAGCATCCTTTCTTTTTACCAGGTGCATCCCCTGAGCGGGTGGGAGCAGCTCAGTATTGTCACCAAAACCTGCTGCACTGAAACCTCCTCTCCAACCCATGAGATGTTTTCCATGCAGCCCTGGGTGCTGAGATGAAAAATAAATGAATTTCCTGACCCCTTACCCCCACTTTTTTCCAAGCAATCTGCTTCAGAGCTGCCTGTGACCCCCAAAGAGGTTTGGGACTCAGACTTTGGAGTCAACACTCAGCAGACAGATCACAAAAAAGCCGCACCAGAGAGGCTCAGCCTCATTTAAAATCCAACAACGAGCGTTGAGATTTTGATTTAAACCATTTTTGAATAATCCTATTAGCCAGGAGCGGGAACAGGACTCCTTAAATGGCAGATTTATATTTTTTCTCCTTAGCTCCAGGTCTGCAGCCAATTAAACGCATGAGATGAGGTGGATCCACTTCACGATGCCCGTTGTGAATCCAGTGTTTTATAGGGGTGTATGGGAGGTGGGTTTCTGCCACTCACTCACCTGGGACCTGGGATGAATATCAGAGTAATTTCCCATCTAGTCTGCACTGGGCTGATACTTTGACCAGGTACCAACAGCCTGTGAAAAGAGAAAATTACTTTTTCTGTAACCAGAGAGATGCTGAGATCATGGGTCTTAAGGTGCAGATCCCAGGATCCTTGACTTGAGGGTCACTTGGATCATTATTCCACCAATTTAATAATATTTTGGATCATTATTCCACCGACTTAATAATATTTTGGAGCTGTAACCGCGTGGGAAATTTGCACCGGTGATTTCTTTGGCTGCCTTTCGGTATTAAATTAGTAAGAACTTGTTGGACGTTCTCCACAAAATGAACTTCCGAGGATGAGAGATGAAACAGCCCGATGGCGTTAGAAACATTTTGTATTCAGAAGATCAAGGTTTCGTTCCGCGACTCCTGAAAATGAACATTTGAACAGTAGCAAATGCTTCGCCTCGACTGGCTGAAGTTCAGTCCCAGGTCAATGGCTACATTTTCTCTCCATGAAGTGGTCATTAATTTCGAACTTAGGGTTTATTGCTGGAAAGGACTTAAAAAAAAAAAGGGACTGTGCCATCCGTTGGGCTTGGGGCACGTGCTGGTTCCTCGTATGGTTAAGCAGCTTGCCACTGGCAAGCTGCAAGGCTGAGTATTCACTTTTTGAGAGCTAAAAAAGCTGTTCCAGATCAACCTAGAAGGTTTTTTGACCACTACCACTATGTTTGTTGCGTTTGGACTCTGATGATGGAAGTGTCTGATTTTACAGGTGAAGTGTCCTGGTTTGGGTTAGAACAGAACAATTCTGTTCTATGACTTTTACTTTTCAGCTAAGTCTGTCTGAAGTTAGCAGCATGTTTGTGCAGAGTCTGCTTCCAGCAGTGATAACGCTCCATGGTTAGNTATTATTATTATTATTATTATTATTATTTTCATGTTTTAGTAAAGCTGTTCTAGTTTCCTTTCCTAATCGATAAGAGTCTCTGCTTTATTTCCTTTCTTCCCTGTTTGGGTGGGGAGGGGGGAGAGAGAGCGTTCTGTTGCAGATTTGGGGGTACCCTGACCCCAAACCGTGACATGAAGGGATGTAAAAAAATAGCCCCAATAAAACTGTTTAAAGTACCTTTAAATACACTTAAAATACGCCCCTGCTACTGCATGTGTGGCATTTGAGCTCCCAGCAAAGATGCTGGTGTTCCTGGAAAGCTTGGTTGTGGCTTCAGTGAGGTTTTGAGCTGGCTCAGACTGAGCTCCTGGGACCTCACGAGATGTAAAAGTCCATCTGACTCTCATTTTCCTGATCTCTGTGATTCTTGTCTGGCAGAACTAACCATTTTTAACACCCAACAATGATTTCTCATGCTCCTTGCAAGCAGCTGCTGGTCTGCAGAGCCCTAAGGAGGCTTCACTATCAGAAGGCAGCAAGTTGACCTTCTTTGGGGCAAAATCTCTCCAAAAACAAAGCGAGGCATCAATTTATTGATGGTGACCTGATGGATGGCCACAAAGCTGGTGACTCCTCAGTTTCCCATGCTGCCAGAGAGCTGATGAGTGGCAAAGATGCTCCTGAGCATCAATCACCCACCCTGTCCCTTCATGTTGCCAACTGCTTTGTACCGTTCCCGACAGAAAAGGTTCCCGAATTTGGCAGAGCCTGAAGCTGTTACTGGAAAGCGAGTTGTAAATTAAAACCTCATTTTTTTTCCCCTTCTGGAAAAAAATCTGGATAATAAAAATCTATCCTAAACCATCAGTCCCCACCCGAGATCTCCAAGGGAAAGAAGCCAAGGAATGGTGATGTCTCATAATATGTGATGCTGTATCAAGCTTGAGCTGTGAATTTTTATGAACTCCTGATTCCCCTCAGTCTTAATCACTCACCACTCAGGGATCTCCTCCAGTGAAGCTAAAAGGGGAAAAACTCTATAAAACCAACCCACAACTTGGAACATTTGTTCTTTCAGTGACGGAGCCGCTTTTGCCATATCAGAAGATCCTACAAACTGCAAGTTGTTACCTGGACGTATTGATTTAAAGTACCTGTCGGTCTTGATTTTGAAAAGTGTAGTTGATTGCTGGCAGCTTTATGGGATTATGGGTTTAATTGGATCCGTGTGTTTTACTGGATATAAGTGAAATTTATGGCTGTACAATCTGCTAGTAGGAAAGCATCTCACTGTCATCTTAGAATCATAGAATTATAGAATCATTAAGGCTGGAAAAGACCTCTGAGATCATCGGGTCCAGCCTATGACCTACCATCACCACTCAGCTAAACCCTGCCACTAAGTGTGGCATCCAGTGTGGCCTTAAACACCTCCAGGGACGGTGACTCCACCACCTCCCTGGGCAGCCCATCCCAGGGTTTTATCCCCCTTTCTGTGAGGAAGAGCTTCTGAACATCCAGCCTAAACCTCCCCTGGTGCAGCTTCAGGCCGGTCCCTCTCATCCTGGCACAAACTGCCTGAGAGAAGAGCCCATCCCCCTCCTGTTTACACCTTCCCTTCAGGGAGTTGTAGAGAGTGAGAAGGTCCCCCCCGAGCCTCCTCTTCACCAGGTTGAACAACCCCAGGCCGAACTTCCCTGGAGATGCAACCGATGGGTGGCAGAGAGGGCTTGGGGCAGGAAAATCAAGAGAAAATCCACCTTCCACCAGCTACCAGGGGGTTAAAAAGATGTTATTAAGGTCGCAGAGCCGGGCAATCCAAAATTAAGAGTCACAGGAACCGCGACTACCTGTGAGTTCAAGACAAGGCGGTTGTTAATTGCCTGATTGCATATTATTTTCGGCAGGGCTGATCTGCATATGCCAAATTTGCATAATGCAAATGCCGTGGCTGGTTCTGTGCGAATTGTGATGGGACCCAAGACGGGTGAAGGGTTGGGGCTGGATGCGGTTGAGCTGTGTCCTTCCAGGGGACCCTTGCAATGTCCTCCCCACGGCACTGCTGGGTGGTAGCAAAGCCAATTAGTACCAAGAACTGATTAAACCGAGAAAGTGCAGGAGAAAACCAGGACAGTGATGGAAAGGATTGGTAACAAATCTCATTGTCCTTGCAGGGCATATCCTTGCCTTCAAATTCAGCCTCACTTCATCAACTTTTCTATGCTCTCCTGGCTTGCAACAAATTCTGCAAGGTCTCCTCTGGGATCCTGGGAAAAATCTGCCTTTCCTTCCCCGCTGGGCTGTGTCAGTTCTTTGCAGCCGTTTCTGACGTGCCGCCGCTTTTCTCACCCCAAACAATTCCAACTCCATCTTCTGTGGGGCACCTAAGTGGGGTTTTTTCAAAGATAGGTGGTCAGAGTACCCCTTGTTTAAGGCTTTCTCTCCATCTTGGTGCCACCAGGCAGCTGGACCCCAACCTTGAGCTGAAATGAGGATATCTCCATTGCAATCCCTCAAGATGCATGTTCCTGGGGCCAGAGCACACCCGCTGAGCTGACAGCATCATTTTCCAAGCTCTTAGCGACCAGACAAATCTTCAAAGAACCACTGAGCAAGACATATCTCCCTGTTTGCAGCCCACCCTCACTCCAGCGCAACTCTGACAGTCCCCTCCTTTCATCCTACATGAAGAACATCTCTTCCCAAACCGCTCCAGGGAATCCTCTTTCCTTTCACCCCCCTCTTCACCCATTTTAACTCATTTTCTAGTGCTTAATTTCTTATTGGCTTCCCCCACTGCCTTGCCTGGGGCTCCGCTCCAGCCTTGCAAGCAATAGTCCCCTCTGTGCTGCCGAGTCCTTCCCCCAAAAGTCTTCTCTGACCTCCATGGAGGGTTTGCGGCACCAAGCAGGGCTGCTCTCCTTGCAGGCTTCTTGCTTTTTGATTTTTTTCTCCCAGGTGCTATTTTTCTTGCTCACTTTTTGATGGAAAGTCTTTTCCTGATGGATAGTGCTAAGTCGATCCTTCCCCAATACCTGCTGTCTTCAGCAGGGGAGAGGGAAAAAAAAATAAAAATCCCCTTTTCCTTTCGCTCTTCCATCACTTGAGTTTCCCAATTACTCATGTCAGGATTTCTCCCCTCGCCTGGATCTTTAACGAGCGCCGCCAATAAAGACAAACCCATCTCTCCTGAGCAGATGCAAATTGCAAATATTTTCCTTGCTGGCTTCTTTTTTCTTTTTTTTCTTTACTTTTCTTTTTTTTTTTTTTCCTTTTTCTGAAGAAGTCACCAGAACCCAAGAGATTTTCCTCCGTGGGAGCAATGTTGGACATCCCTGCTCATCCCCACCCTCCTGCAGCATCTACATATTGGGCATCCCCATCCCCTGCCCTCTAGTGTTAGCATGGACCCTCAATCCTTGCCCCAAAAGGTGTAGTTTGGTGGTTGTAGGACTCAAAATGGACCTTAAAAAGGTGGCAAAAATGTTGCTAGAGCAGCCAAAGCATCATTTCTTGCCTTGGACACTTGAACCCTGGTGTAGCCTCTAAAGGCTGGGGCACCCGCCGCATGTGCGTAAGGACAGAGGAGCTTTGCATTGCTTCTTGCCGGACTCAAGGATGAAGTGAATGGTGGAGAAAACATCTGCGCAAGGGTAGAAAACAAGATTTAAGGTTGTTAGGAGGGCTCTAATGAGGCTCAGCTTTTCTCTGAGATCCTTTCTTGCTGGCAAAGGAGTTTTGGGGACTAGGGCAAGGCAGGTGGCTACAGAGCAGATGCCTCCTGTGGCTCTTTGCCCCCTTTTGAAGCCATCACCTTTGACAAAGAGGTGATTTCTTTGTGGTTTAAACACTTCCGCCCTTCCTCTGCTTGTCTTCTAAGGAGAGGCTATGAAAAAATTCACTAAATACCTATTGAAAGGAGTCGCAAATCAAATCACTCCGTTCAACTTGTGTGTATTATATTATTTATTTATTTTTGGTAATAATAATTAGTCGTAAAATCTGATGGACAAAAGAGGTTATTACGTCTAGCACGGGCCAAACCACCAGCTGGCAGAAGCTGGCAAAGCTCTGCAGGGAACTAACGCTCATTCACACCAGAGCTGCTTTGCCATCGTCAGGAAGAAAATACAGCAGGGACACGGCGTGAGAAAAGCGGCAGCTCTCCCCTCGCTGGGTGAACTGGGTTTAAAATGGCTTTAAATTCAGTAGATCCCTTCAAACCGCTGCTTGCACAGGAGCTGGTGGACTTCTGAGCTTTGCCAGTTGAGTCGATACATCGATTTAGGGACAAATATGCCAGAAACGGTGTTGCTTTGGGATGTGGGGGAGGTAGATACAACTCTAAATGTGTCTCCACCCAAACTGGGCCCAGCTGCTGCTGCTCCACTGCTGCCCATCGGCTCATCCTGGACTGAATCCAGCCCCTCCCAGACCAGCACTTTGAAGGCTGTGTCTGTCGGTGCCATGTTCAGGGCGATTAAAGAGCAATTAGAGGGGGAGGCGTGTGAATGCGCTCGCACAATCTTGTACAGGCTCATTAAACAGAACAAAATTCCGAACTGGAGCGCACCAGCTCCCTAATTATGGCATTTTCCAGCCAGGAAGGGCTGGGACTGAGCAGCCACCAGGGTCTGTAAAGCTGCAGTTTCTCAGTGCTTCACGAGCGTCATGGTCAATATGCAGGTTGCCTTCCGCTTTTGCATCCAGACTGTA
Source organism: Todus mexicanus (assembly GCA_013389965.1). Classification (NCBI taxonomy): domain Eukaryota; kingdom Metazoa; phylum Chordata; class Aves; order Coraciiformes; family Todidae; genus Todus; species Todus mexicanus. The sequence continues at coordinate 18,078 of WEIS01019448.1, read as the reverse complement.
TCGGTAAACCGGCCTCCTGCTTCTCTGCTATTGATCATCTCCAAGACACAGCTGAGAAGAACAGGACGGGTCCTGCTGAGATCAAACTGGGCTGATCTCTGCTGGCTGAGACCCTGACCTGCAGCTCCTGCCCTTATGTTTTGCTTCATGCACCATTTTCTTCTATCCTCACCTGCTTTGCTCCAAGAAAACGAGGGGGGATGAATGAAGGGCTGCTGCCTTCTTCCTCCTGAGAGTCCAAGTCCAAATGTTCTGGTTGGAGTTAAAGCTAAACCTTAACACTCTTCCCTCCAGGGCTGCGTTTGCAGGATAAAAGGATCAGGGATTTGGAAGCAGGACAGTAAAGAAGGAATCTGTAGATTGGCATAGGATGGGAAAAACAAGGCTAAATGGCATGAGGCAAGATGGGACAAGATAAGATAGGATGGGGTAGGTTTTCTTAGGATGGGATGGGATGGGATGAGATGAAATGAGATGCAACAAGACTAAACAGGATGAGGCAAGATAGGACAACATAAGATGGGATCAGATAGGATCAAGACAAGATGGGATAAGATGAGATGGAATGGGATGGGATGGGATAGGATAGGATAGGATAGGATAGGATAGGATAGGATGGATAACTGCTTCAAGGGATGCTGGAGCTTGTCAAGAGGGATTTTCTTACCTTGAGTCCTACAATCCCCCTTTGAGAGAGTTGCCAGGTGCAGAGGAGTAACATCATTTTCCACTTGTTTCTCCCACCCTTCAAAAGCCTTTTCCAGCAGCACCTCATCACGAAGCCCCTCTCATTGATTCCCACCCGCTCACTGGCACCCCAGAGGATGCAAACTGGGCAAAAGCTACAACGGGCTCTAATACTGCTGAGGCGTAACATCAGCATGTGCAAAATGAAGCCCAGAAACGGCTGCAGTTTATTCTTTCTTAAAGGTCAAGTGACAGTAGGTGACACCCAAAGGGTGATCTACGCGTCTTTGAATTTATCAGCTGGCGAGGAGGATGTCCTGGAGATTACAAATATATATTTATGTCCGTGATATAAACTCAATGTGTAGCAGCAATTAGGATCAAGAGGAGGCTGACAGGTTATTTTAAAGCCAGGAGGGGGAACCACACACAGACGCAGGTTCTCCCATGTATTTATGTGTGTACATTTGCGCTGATCTCCCCGAGATATAACGAATTGATCCCCCTGGTTTAAGAAATGCGATACCCAAATTGCAGACACAAATTTCAGCCTTTTCAATCTCCTGTGCCTGTCCTCGGCTTGGGGAGGTGGAGGGAGTCTCAATGACTCCATAAAGTTACAGAAGCTGATGTGTGTTAGAGCCCGGCTCTGAGCAGCCTCATCTGTCTCAATGGCAGCGATGAACCTGCAAGATCTCAGATTTATCCTCATCTTTTGGCAGGCACTGAGCCTGCCTGCGTCAGCCCATGGGCAATCCCACCCCAGTGCGATGTGAACGACAATCCTCTGGGTGTCCTGGGGCAGGTTGTTTCAAAGATGAGCAGCGAAAGAGTAGACTCCTCCAAAATTTGCCCGGATGATCAATATCGTAGCGTTAAAACCTTCCAGCCCCTGTCTTAATGCAGCTTAATGACTTGTTTCCCCTCCTAATTGCTACTTGGCTAACAGCAGGTCCTTCCAGCAGGTTCTCCAGCAGGATACCTGGGTGTTTTCCTGCCAGGTTACAATTAATTCAGAAACCACTACAGTGCATGAATAGTTTAAGTGAGCTTCCGACACTGCATTACTTGGTGCTTGCCTTTGCTGAATGACATCTCTCATCCCATTGCCCAAGGGTCCTGCCTTCCCAGCTCAGTTCCTTTGGTTTTCTGTTGAACCTCTTTTCACTTGAACAATGTAAATATCTAGATTGAGTCAGAAAGGCCAAAAGCTTCTTGTCTGTCTTACATGAAAGACGTTGAGCAACCACAATTTCCTTGCTTGTTCCCGGTTATTGCAAGAAATGAAGGTACTGGTTGGTGGGTCCCAAATTCAGCTGACCCTACAGGACCCTATAGATCATGATTCCAAAGGGAATTCAGCATTTTAAGTGAAGCCTAAGGTCTGAAGTTAGAAAAGGGGCTGTTGTCTGAAGGTGTGGGGAGTTTGGGGCACTATTATTGCAGATCAGAGCAGCTTGAGTCCAGGTTCTTCCTTAGAGGTCAAAATCTCCCCAACCCCAAGTCCTCCTGTGCCCAATGCCAAGATTTCCAGGCTTCTCAAATGAAAATGTTTCTTTTAAAACAAGAGACAGTGTTACTAAAGTTACAACAATGATGATCTCCTTGATTTGCTGTTCAGCGTGACACTTCAAACCTTCTTTCTGACGTCTATACAGCTCTGATAACTGTTGAAATTCAAGATATAGCGCTGCAGTCCTTGGGCATTTCTCAGTCATCCGTCTTCAGCACATCTGGAGAGAAAGTACGTGGACCCACATCTGGCATCTGGGGGATGCAGATGGGTCAGATGGGTCTCCCTCATGGGGCAGATCCCAGCTCAGAAGCTCATGGCAAATGGTGGCCACCAAGAGCTGGGTCTGGAAAATCAAACAAACCCAAGGGCTAGAACTTCAGCAGAGCCCCCTTGTCCTGACCAGCCATCATCAGTGGTGTGTCAAAGCCTCACCTCACCCTTGCTGTGGCTTGATTAACAAAAGCAGAAAGAAGCAAGCCGTTATAAAAATCTCCCCTGCATCCACCCAATGTCCAGCCTGGCCTCTCCCACCCACACTTCCACCCTACTCAGCTCTCTCCATCCCTGCTCCTGAAGGCAACCAAGCAACCAAAGTGAGTTTAGGCCCCTTTGTATGATGCTCTTAAACGCTTTAAGTGGTGATTTACCGGTGGACCGGGAGTGGGACCTGACTCACTCACGCTGTTAAAACAACTCTCTCCAAGCGCCGCGTTGCGCACACAAAGGCAATCCGCAGCGGGCATGGCGGGAGCTGTCTGCCAGAGCGTCTGGAAGCTCTTACTAATCAAAGCAACATTGATTACACAGAGTTTTGCAAAGGTTTCTTTGCAGGGATGATGCGGGGAGACTTTCAAAGGGGCAGGCTGTCAGTCAGTGGATGGGGGATGTTATATTGAGGCCAGAGATCCCGCAATATTTTCTGAGATTAGAGATTAATGCACTGCTAATTAATTTTGATGCTGTGTAATACGATGAAGTTGTGTCTTTTTTTTTTTTTTGCAATGCTGGGCTAGCTCATAATCCAATCTTTAATTATTATCTCTTGCTTTTAAAGAAAAACCCAGAAAAAGGCTATTACGTTATAATGCCAGTTGGGCAGCAGCCGTCGGGAAGCCAAGGGCTTTATACATTGATGGAGGCAGTAAATTTTAAGTCTTTCTTTTTCATTTAATGAGCTGGATTGTCTGAAGTCTCTGACTGGCAAGGGGTTTGAAACTGTAAAACCTCACTGAGGCTGATCACAGCTTTCTGACCCTGATACCCAGGGAGCGGACACCAGCGGGATGGGGATGGGGATGGGGATGGGGAGAGGCAGCGGCTGTGCCCTCGATGAGCTCTACCAGTAAAGCACCGTGGATGGGAAGCCAGGGCTGAGAAAGAGCCACAGAAAATAATTCAAGGGTTAGCAAAAAAAAAAAAGAAAAAAAAAAAAAGGCAAAAAAAAAAGTGCTTTAAAGGGCTCCATCTGCTTAATTTATTAAAAAGGAGACAGAAAGGTGACTTGATTACCATGTCTAAGTAGCTTCAGCGGGAGAAAATACCAGATACTAAAGGGCTCTTTAAGCCCTCAGAGAAAGGCAGAATGGGAACAAATAGTTTGAAGACGGAGAAGGACCAAAGTTAAGTGAGAAATTGCAGGCTTTTTCCAAAATATTGAGAATGTGGAACCGTCAGGAGAGAGCACGGGAGGATCAGAGGTCTCTGAGGCTCTCAACATCTTTGGAGTGAGAAGTGGCGTATCTTGAGGGGACACGTGCCAGTACCCAACAGGCCATGCTGAGAGCTGCAGCTTGTTGAGTCTCCCCTGGGATTTGAGGTGCAAGAGCTCATCTCTGGAAAATAAGCCTGAAGACCCTGAAAGCACCACTCAGACACTTTCCAAAATGATGCAACTAGTGTTTTTCCCATTCCGGCAATCTCCGCGGCTGGGGGATATTTGTCTTCATTTACTACTAAAGGCATCAGCAATCCTTTCACTGAGTTTTCTCCCTGCAAACAAACAAACAAATAAACCAACAGCAACAACAAAAGAAAGCGCTTTTGCTCCTCAGGAAACTTTTTAACAGTCATGAGCTGTCCAAGAGGCGCTTCAGACAGTGGCTGAATAGTCTATCGCTCTCTTTCAACGCTTGGTCTTTTGGGTATGCATTTGTTTGCTTTTGTTTTGCTCTCAAATAAAGTTGTCGCTTTGTTCTTGCCTTTCCAAATGCCTTTAGTATTCTGGGTGAAAAGCCTGGAAATAATGCTGCCAGCTTCTGCAAGCCTGATGGGAGCGGACACTGATCAGACATGCGATTCCCCAGCATTTTTAATTACCAACAACAGGCTCTTATCTTCAGCTATGCCCAGCTCTGGAAAAACCTCCTCTTCACCCGCCCATTCCCCTCGCTCCCCGAGTCAGAGCCGTGATTTGTGTAGCTGGCTCTGCTGTAATCTCTTGCCTTGATCAGAGCTTCATCCCAGTTAGCTCCCACCCGGCTGCATTTTTGACTTGATAAATTGGATGGGGATTTCTATGGGATCTCAGGGCCTTCCAGGCTGCTCGTTGCTTGGCTGAACTTTGTCAAACATGAGCTGCCGCACGATCCGCAGGGGAGATTTGGACGGAGCAAGTTGAAGGGAGCTGGGGAGGCAGAATGCGGCTCCGCTCCCAGGTTTTGCACAGGGGCGGTGGGATCAGGAAGTGTCAGGGTTCCTTAAACAGGACAGAAAAAAAGACTTCTCTGACCTTCACTTCTTTACTTACATCTCTACTAGGATCTGCTTTAGGAAACCTGACGCCAGGTTTGATGGACCGTGGGGCTGAGCGGTGCTCGGGTGCTCTTCTCTTGCTGAGTTATAGATGCGCTGCTAATGGCAGAGCCTATAAAAGGGTTCCATCTAAATTCCAATCTTTATCTCTTCCATATAGACTGAACTTACTTATGTGCATCTGCTAGATCTAAATATTTATTTGTAACGTACCAGCAGAGGTCTTTTACCTCTCTATTTACTCTGCTTTGAAGTATCGATCTATAATTACCCGTGAGTATCTTGCCTGTAAACATTTCCCTGCATATGTACTTATAAATACCACTTACCTCTAAATATCACCCTGCATTTTCACCTGTAAATATGACTTGCCAGGAAAGGGCAACAGCAAACTTCTTAAATCAGAGAAATGAGGAGTCTCGCTCCGGAACATTTTGTGCGAGGTGGAACAGAGCCGGGGATCAGAGGTCTGGCTGCCCGATGGAAATTTTAGACTCATTTTGTGGTTTCCATGTGTCCCCTTAAGAGGCAGAAGCTGACGCTGATTTTTTTTCCATGGTTGACCTTAAACTTCACTCATCGTTGAGTGTGTCGTCAGGCGCAATTAGGAAGTCCAGCAGTATTCAAGACCTATTGATAATGGTATTAATATAGAGCAGCTTTTAGCCTACAAAACAACGTGAGCTTTATAAACCAGATGGGTGTGTGTACATGTATTAAAGTCGGAGGCAGCTGGGACAACATCCCCGAAAAAAAGGTTGCTGAGGGTAGGAGAATGCATCTTGTATGTGATATGGAAAGAAGTTCCTGGCTGAGAGCACCAGATAAAGCCTCAGAAGATCCCAGGTGCCGGGGCATTTTTAATAAAGACCTAGAGGATGCATGGAACCTGCAGTGCTGATGTTCACCCGAGAAGGTGTGACACCATGAGCTTATTTGCTACTGAAACTACCTACTACTCATCACCAGATAGAAATCTGGTAGCCTTTTCTCAAGAGATTACCGGTGCCAAATGCTTTGAGGAAGACCTGAGATGCTGGATGAGATGAATGACTTTAAGAAAAGATGCTGGTATCGGAGGATGCTGAGTGAGATCAGCCACAGCTGATTTGTCAGCACCTTGCTCCAGCATCTGAGGTGGCTTGGATGTGTAATCTGGATTTTGCCCTTTGGAAGGATATTTAGCTCTGGAAACCAGAAATATTTAGGAAGGTGGAATCTTGTTTTCTTTCCCATAGGCATGATGTATTTTCAGATCTGCCCAAGTCCATGGGTAGATTTGCTTTGAGAGCAGCTCTGAGGGCATGAAGAAAGCTTCATCAGGTTCTTAATGTCCACCTTCAGGAGTGAAGCTGGCCTCGCTTTAGGGCAATTCAAGTTAAAAACCTGAATGGAGTCAGTGTGGAGGTGTACAGCTGGATTTCAGGATGACATGGGACACCCCAGCCACAACTCATGTTCTGGGAGCCCACATCCAATATATTATGGACAAAGCCTTTTCTTCAACCAAGCAGAGGTCTTCTGCTTGGAAAAAACATCGAGATATATGCTGTACAAACAGTTTTTCTCCAGAAAAATGACATATATATCCCACCTGCAATGCCAGTACCGAAAATGGCCACTCTTGCCTCACCCCTTGGGTTGCTCCATGCCTTGGTGCTCTGTTTTCTGAACTGATTAAAAAAAAAGAAAAAAGAAAAAAAGAAAAAAAATAGGAAAAAATCGAAAGTGTGAGTTTCCATGGTGACAACAGTTCCGTTCTAAAATCCGAGGGCAGGCAAGCTCTGTGTTTCGTGTTTTGATGCAGATGCTTGGGTTTAACTTAAGGGGAAGGGTTGGCTGAGGCTGGCAGCTTGGAGCAGAGCTGTGTGGAGTGGAGATTTTTTCGGGGTGGGGGGGTGTTTTGTAGGATTCTGGTGATTTCAGTTGAAAATGAGGAAGAAAGGCCTCTTTGGTACTCTAAAAAGAGATTTTCTAAGGAGAAAATCAACAACAAAGCCACACTGGGTGGTGAAATCAGCTGGGGCATGACCATCATCTTGGCACGTCTATAATACCGCTCTTTGCCAACAGGGAGAAGACAAGTGTCCTCTCCCACTCAGGAAGCACTTGAGAAGCTAGAGATGACTTGACACAGCCAGGAACACTGAGATGAAGGCAGCGGTGAAGAAAAAGGACCTTGGGCCACAGCATGCTTTGGCTTTCCACACATCTGCTCTTTAGGCAGAAATTTCACAAGCTCGGTAATGATGTGTTGGGTTCTTCACAGTGGCTCATGAGCTCTTGATACATTGGGGCTTAATTGATTAGCTTTTCATGGTCTTGATTGCAGCAGCTTTAAGGAATTGCAGGGAGCGAGGAGCAGAAGGTGACAGGAAACGTTAGCACTTCATTTGGAGAGCCGGGCTAATGATTTGTGTGCGGGCAAAAAAATTAGAATTAATTCTCCGGGAAGAAATCCCGCTTTGACGAAAGTGAGATATCAAATCTGCTAATGACATGTCAAAGCAGGTGGCGAGGAGCTACTGCCTGAGGCTTAACCCCTTGCAGGATTGAAAGCAGCGTAGTTTTGAGATACGATGCCAATCCTTGAAGCTGCTTCCAAAACATCTCCTTGGAGGCTTTCTAAGGCTCAAGGTTCAAGAAGTGTGGGCAGGTTGCCACTGAAAATCAGAGGAGGGGTGAAACACCAGCAGAGTCACAGACCACTTCATTAATTCATGTATTTTTTTTTAAGATGATCTTATGTTGAATAGGGAGATGATGAAGAGAGAAGGTGGAGGGAGTATTTGGCAGGAGAGGGGATTTGGCAGGATGGAGAAAACCTTTCTTGGTTCCTCAAGAGATGGACCAGGACAGCAAGAGTGCTGCATGTTCTGCTTCTGTACATCTCTAGTACAGACTAACCTGCTGTGACAGCCACGTATGGAAATATACAGCTCCGAGCACACTGAGCCCCCAAGATATGGAGCTGTCACATTTTTGCCACCACATTTCTTGCCTCTTGCTGGCCATCCAGGTGTCCTCAAAGCCATCCCTGATGCAGGGCTCCTGCAAAAGCAGGTTTGAACCCCGCTTTTACCCGGGGATCTCTTCCCTCCCCTCCACTGGGAAAGGTCCTAACAGGCTGATTTACTCATGGAATTGATCTTGCTCACAGACTGGAGGAAGGCAGCTCTTCCAACCGACCCCTACGGTGGGAATATGGATGCTTTGTTTCAATAACATTTAACAGCGATTGCCTCGGCAACCTCTGCCCTGCTGTGATTAAATATTCATATTCTCCTAGTCTCTTTTTGCTCTGTTGTTGGTTTTTTTCCCCTCTAGTTTCTAAACGAAGCTGCCCAGTCTTGGCCTTCCTTTGGAGCACAGGGCTGGAGCGTAGATGAAGAATAGGAAGAAATACTGGGTTCGACCACCTCAAATAAAGCTCCGAGCTTTGCTCTGAGCCTTGCAGTAAAAAAAAATAAAAAAATGAGCCAGGCTCCAAAGTTGCTGAACTCGGGGGAATTTAATAACACTCAGCCACCAGCAAAGCGATTAAATACTGGGTCCTAATTCTGTGAACGCCTTGTCGATGGTTTCGCCGGGTGCCTGGCGGTGCAATATAACTAATCTGCTCACGGGCCGAGCGCGTTATCACACGTCTGCCTGGTAGAAGCAAGGATGCTGAAATAAGTGCCTGTGATTTTTTTTCTCGTTGGTTTTTGGGTACCCGATGTGAGGAGAAGGGATTTGGGGCTGTGAGTACGATACTCCCAGGGGAGGAGGAGGAAGAAGGCACAGGGAGGGTGAGTCTGGCTGAGGCAGGGCTGTGCTCCTGCTTCTCTTCTACTGGATGGTTTCAGGTTCTGGCTTTTGGACCAAAATAAGTCCTATTTCCTCTAAAATTTCGTACCTAAGATATAGGCAACAGAGAGTCCACTTTGCAGAAGTTTTTTTTGCTCTGGACAGTGCAATGTTCCTGTTGCTCAGTATCACACTGTTTTCAAAGAGATTTTCTTTTCTTGAGAAAACTCCAGGTTTGGGGTTGCCTCAGGGTTTTTCTTGCTGGTTTTGCTCCCTGAGCTTAGCCAGAATCAGGAACCAGCTCCCAAATCAGAGAGCCCAGGATGGTCCAGGATGATCCCTCTCTCCTGCTGTGCTGGTACCTGCTTCCCCGCTGTTCCTTCTCTCTGCCACCACAGCAGATGATTCGCTTGACCTTTAAATGGGAGATCTTCAAAAATCAGCCAGGCNAAAAAAAAAGGGACAACAAAATATATCCATCCCCAAACAAACATGTCAATTAGTGTAATCATCTCTAATGAGGAAAGAGAAGCCAAATTCGACACTTTGCGTTGCTGTTTGGGTTGGCTCATGTTGGGCAAGCCCAGCTCCTCTGCCCCATGCGTGTCGGGGCAGTTGGGACATCACAGGAGCATGTGGCCCCACCATTCCTGCTGGCTTTGGGGTCAGTGCTGGGGTCTGTGCTGGTGTCTGTGCTGGTGTCTGGTTTCCTCCTGCGTGTCACCCCGTTTACAGGAAGGCTGTGAAGGGTAAGTCCCTGACTCGTGGCGTTCCATCCGAAACAAAAGACGATGATTTCTAATTTGTCGTTATTGTGCTGCTTCGCCGCACTCTGTCATCGCGAGCCAGCCCTGGCAATGGGGCCTTTGGACTGGGAGAAAGCATCACTTTGCCTTCCATTTACCCAATAAATAATAATAACAATAATATTAACAATAATATAACAATAGTAATAATAATATAATTATGATAGTAGTAATAATAATAATAATAATGATAATGATAATGGCAATAATCAAATCCATCCTGCTCCCCTGCTCCCCTCCCTTGAGTGGCATGGCGAGCCCAATTTTTGACATGGGTTTATTTATTGGGTGGCTTTGGGCTGGGTGACTTGAATGCAAGAAGCTGTCGCCAAACAAATATCCCTGCGGCACACCGGGTATTAAAACCATCTTTCACAGCTTCAAATTTTGCAAGAGGGACCATCAGAGAAACAAGGGCCAGGGCTGGAGGTTCAGAGTTTCTTTTCCCCTTGTCTCTGATGAATTTCCATGGACTTGGCATCCTCATTTAGCCCCCAGACCTTGGCCAGGGGTATCAGGGCAATGCCAAGCCCTGGGCTGGAGGGATTTGATGCTGCGGCCACCTTCGCAGCAGACAAATCCATCACAATTAACTGCTTTCCTTTGCACACCTCCAGACGTAAGGGCTTTTTTTCATTTATTAGTGGTGCTGAGTCAGTTTATTATGGGCTGGGCAATAATTACTGTGTCTGTGCAGGGTAATGGATGCTGGCTGGGGACTGTTGGACGCCTGGGTGTTGGTGGCAGGTCTGCAACGGTAGCTCGAGCCACTCTGGAAATTGCTGGATTTTTTTGCCTTCTTTTTTCAAGCTTCTGGGATAAGGGAAGAGGGGAAAACCAGGGATATCTGCTGGCAAAATGACATGAGCCACAGGGTAAAAGCTCACAGCAGGACTTGAGGAGGGTCCTAGCTGGGTATATCCCATCTGGGAAGCAGAAAGCAGGATGAATGAGGAGGACAACCTGCTATCCCAGAGGCCAGACTGTGGTAGGTATTTCTCACCCACAGCCTGGCCCTGAGTGCATCCTTGTGCCCTTTGGATCCCCTCAAATTACATCAATGAAGGCAGAGATCAGCCTGTAGAACAGAACTGGGGCTTGAAGGTTTGCACCTCCTCACTGCAAATGCTGCGTCTTGAAGCAGTCAACCCCAGCACAGTCCCTTCCCGTCTTCATTTTGGCAGGACCCGCACTAACCACCACAGGCACTGCCATCCTAAAGAGCATCCCAAGCCCTCCCAGAGCCCAGACACCTCAGAGTCAGCTTCCCAGTGCCCTAATGAGCTTGAAAACACATCAAAACTAATCTCCTCTCTTGAAAAACAACAGTAGAAACGTTGATCCTCCTGACTCTGGCCGCTACAGATTTTGTTTTCCTTTTTTTTAAATTTTTTATTTCTCTCTCTTTTCATTCCCCTTGAAGAAATGATTTGAGGGACGGCTGCTGTCTCTCCTGCTGCTCCTGCAAACAACCAGCCAGCGATCACACAGCTCCTTTAATGGCCCAGCAACACATATAGTGAAGAAATCTAATGGGGAGCAGTGCTGCTGACTTCCCAGCTGACACTGTGCTCCTGAATGGAGCCTGGATAATGTTTCTCTATAGATCCAGCTGCCCCGGGGAAGTGACAACCAGAAGCCACCGTCACAGGCAAAGCTGCTTATTTATTACAGGAGATGAAAATATGCACTTTTTTCTGCCTGATCGCTGCGTGGTCCCTCTGGGGACATTAGAGGTGATGGGTGTGGGATGGATGGAGGATGCTGAGCTCTGCAGAGGGGAGGTTCGGTGCAGACCGTGAGGGCCACGCGCACATCAAGTCATTTGGGATCCTGGTAGGACTTTGCTACAAGCAGGGTTTAATCAGAGCCTGGCAAAGAGTTTTCCTAAGGGTTGGTGGGACAAGCTGTAGGGAAAAGGGCCAGAGCGGTGTCGTTTCAAAGAGAGTGGGCAAAACGTAATCATATACTAGAAGGACTAATCCCGGATTATCATCAGGGGTTGGAAGGGATAAACCATATCTAAGCACACAGCTTTCATCCCACAGGGCTTTGCAGAGCAAGCGCACGTGGCCCCGCAGAATCGCAGCCGCCTCTGGGGTGCGGAGAACACGAGTAAGCGCGGGAGAGGGGGGACATCACTGCCAAGGGCATGGATGGAAAGCTGGACTTTGACTGGAGACGCTCACTGAGGGAAATGCCCTCCTGCAGGGTCCTGTGCCCATCCATCACCACCTCGGGTCCTTTGCATTTTCTGGGTACCCCAAGAGCAGCCGGATCCACCCTAGTCTTGTGGCCGGCATCATCGCCGCTGGCTGGCGGGCGTCGCTTTTCTCCTCCTTATCTTTTTGGCTTTTCTCCTGAAGTACAAATTGACCTCTCAGAATTTTCTCCTTTAATGCCCTTGTTCTAAAATGTTAATAACTGGTCAGTGACAGGCTGATTAAGCCTTCCTTCCTCCCTTATTTAGATTGGTGTCACTGCACCAGCTCTCACGGAGCCGTAAAGAACATTAACACCCGCTCGGCACTGACAGGGCAAACTATTCCCTGGGAATTGATAAGGGCTTTTTCTGGAAACGAATTTGGCGCTGGCAAAACAAACGGATGCCTTGAGCTCCATCCATCTCCCTTCCTTTAATAACTTTCATTTGTTTGGCGCTATCTCCAGCGCCGATTAATGTAACAAATGCTTTTTGTCCCAGCAGGGGCTTTTGAGGGAGCTTCAAGCGGGACAGCTTTAACTTCTCTCCCCTCCTCTTTACCTCCCAGCTTGTGGGTGATGGTTTTCTCTCCGTATAGCACTGAGTGGGTCTGAGTGACCCAAACTCTGTGTTAATGCCCCAAAATAAATTGCTTTGCTTATCACATCCTGTCTGGATCTCTGTCTCTATCTCTATCTCTATCTCTATCTCTATCTCTATCTCTATCTCTATCACTCCTATCTCTGTATCATTCTTTTAAAATATATAGATAAATCTGCTTTTAAAATCTATCTTTATGTATCTTTATCATCTTTATCTTTACCCTTACCTTTATCATTTTTATCTTTATCTATACCTATACCTATGTACCTCTATATCTATATCCATATCCACATTTACAATCATATCAACCAAATCTTTACCAATATCCATATCTATATCAATATCCATTCCATCTATACAGATGTCAGTGTCTAGTCTTATCATCTATACCCATATCATTGATATCATCTATATCTGTCTGCATCTGTAGCTACATTCACATCATTTATGTCCACATCCATATAATCTATACCCATATCCGTATAATCTATTTCCATATCCATACAATCTATTTCCATATTCATATCCATATAATCTATGTAATCTATATAATCTAGATAAACCATATAAACTGTATCTATATAATCTATAGCTATATCTATACCTCTATCTCCCTACATCTCCATCTCCATATCATATATATCAATAAAATCTCTATCTCTACCCTTACCATGCATATCCACGTCCACGTCCATATCCATACCATCCACAGCCACACCATCTATACCTCTGTGTGTATTTACCTCAACTGAGGAGGGTTTGGGGGTGGCTGTGGGGCAGATGAGGGAGGTGATTTGCACTGGGTGGAGGTAAAGCCACCTCCCAGGAAAGGATCTGAGTGCCCAACCCTGAGCCCAGGACTCTGGCTGTGAGAAAGAGCTGGGCACTACTCGGGGTTCCAACAGAAGCAACAAGAACAGAAGCTGCTAAGTGTGGTGTTTTGGAGGAGATACATCCCAGAACAGAGCAAAATCCTCGCAGCTGCATTTTCCCCAGAAAGTAAATTCCCTCTGCTTGCTCTACTTGGGCAGAAGCACCCAACAGGAGATGGCCCCGCTATGGTCTTGGTGCAGAAAAACATCTGTTTCCGCATTTTGTGCTCGAATAGGGGCTCTGACAATCAGAAAAGGCTTTTCCTCTTTTCCCCATGTAGACTGAGAAGGTTTATTCTGAAAATGATGCTGCCAAATCTCCTTCTGAACAATGCTGAGAACCCAAATTCAGGCCTTGCACCCGAGTTTTATCACGTTAAGGGGATTTAAACCCTCAGTGGGTGGAGTGTACAAAGGGAAGAGGCTGGGGAAGGGATGAAACTGCCTGGGTGCAAGAATCAGAGTATGAAGCATCACTCTGAGCATACCCAAATCCCTCATCACCCCAACCCCTGGCAGGGCACAGCTGGAGCCTTCCCGAGCATGGGCTTTGAAACACAAAGCTGGTGATTTTAATTTACCTGCAGAGAGAAGAGCAGGATTTCTTCTGCAGCTGGGTAAGAACTTCATGGGGCAAGCCAGGAGTTTTCCTTTTCATAGGCTGTATCCCACTCTTTGGATATAATCTTATAGAGTGAGATATCTATGTCCCCTATAAGCACTTGTATATAACTTTGGGGTGGCTGCACCCCTGACTCTGGCACTGCTAAATCCTCCCCAGGCTAAATGCAGAGGTGTTACCTGCAAGGTTTATTCCTAAAAACCAGGTTGCGGCATTTTAAAACCTGCACGCGCCTCGCCTCGCAATGCGCAAAACCTGGGAGAATGAGCAAGTGCAAATGGGAGAGGATAAAGTCGATGCTACAGCGGCTGGAAAAAAGGAGATATATCCGTGTATACATGTTTTTTTCAAGAGGGAGAAAGAATAAGCCGTAGGCTTTGGTCAGCTGTCGCTAGCCTGAGATAAGAATGGGGGAGTCTAAATCCCATTTAGACACAATCCTCGGGGAAGTGCTGAAGTAGGGAAGGCGGCTGGAGGCAGCGCGGATGCCGAGGGTGGAAATCTCTCCTCCAGAGCAGGGATCAAACCCACCCATGAGTGCTTTTGGTTCTCTGGCAAGAAGAAACGGGGTGCTTTGTCTCTCTCCTGCACTTTTGAACCACTTCTTTTTTATTTTGTGGTGAAAGTGCTTTGCTGATGCTTTGGTGCTTGGTCGTGGGTAGAAACAAATGTGAAATCCAGGTCAGGGTGGAGGGGCAGCTTCAAGCCTGTTTGGATTTTGCTTTATGTCATGACGCGTCCAGCTTCTTCCCTGTCATTTTATTGAAATGCTAGAAAATAAAACCCATCCTCCCATTTGCTTTCTCTGGAGCTGGCAGCCTCTTGGAGCTCAAGAAGGCGGGGGCTGCTTGCCCAGCAGCACAGGCTTCTCTGCCAACAAAAGCACTAGGGGAATGGGCCAAAATACAGTAGAAAAAAAACATTGTACCAAACAAAATCTTGCGTCTTCACTTGCAAAGGAAGAAAACATCATTTGCTGGTGGTAGCAAATAATTAAAGGGGGGGTTGCAAGCATGAAACATGTGCTGCCCCCTCCCCATCCTCTGCAAAAACATCTGGTTTCTCCAGATGGGTGAATTTTGAGTCTAAGAAGTCCCAGAAGAAGGTGCAAGGTCAGTTTCAAGCCCCCAGTTTTGCCAGTTTCTATGAGGAGTCTGATTCCTAGAGATAGGGGCTCTGTATCAACCCCAGCTCAGGGCAGTGCAGGGAGACAACTTTTATTAGAAGATCTGAGCCTAAATCTCAAGGAAAACAAAATTCAGTGAAAAGCTGTGGAGCTTTTGTCAACCAAGGGCAAATTTTCACTTCTTGATGCCCCAAATGGGACATACTGGCCATGCCCTGTGAGCTAGTGTAGGGGTTAACTCACGACAAGGTTTGCAGCCATTAAAACCTGGTTTGGGCACAGTTATGACTCTAAATAGTTTTCATCTGGATTTAGGGTTAACCTAAGGATCTGCCATCCTGCTCCATCCTTACTGGCCCTACCTGCCCTGCTCCCAGTGCTCCGTATCTGTTTTGTGTTGGTAACCAGTGACGCTCCTCCTGGTTGACGCAGACATCAGGCATAGCTGTTAAGACCCAACCCTCAAACATGTAGAAATCAAAAACTAAATAACATATGAGAAAGCTCCCGATCTTTCTAGGTCAGATCTAAGCAGCAAAAACCTCAGAAACCTTTCTTAGACATTTTTTCTTCTTCTTTTTCTTTTATTTTTTTTTTCTTCCTGCAGAGATTCTTGCTTTTTCCTTCAGCACCTTCTAGTACTAATAACTCATACCAGGTAGCAGGAGATGGGATCTGGATTTGATTACTGATCTGATTTAGTCTGTCAACCGGGGTGTCTCTCTGCAGAGATTGCAAGTGTTTCATGGACAATTTGCAATGAAAGAGAGAAGCTTAAGGAATGATTTATTCCATAACAATAGCAATGATAATAACGGAAGGGCTGGATGTGGGTAGCATCCAACACACGGGTGCCTGTTCCACTGGGCTCTGCATGATGCTGTAACACAAGCGATGGCAGCAGATGTGATTCAAAAGGGAGGAATCTGAATTTCAGCTTCCTCCAGCATCTCCTCCATGGTGTAAACGAAGAATACAAAGGTCAGAGTTTTTCTGTGATGACTTAGGTGGGTAATTGGGGTGATTTCTGTTGGGAAATCGGAATCAGATCCATTGCAACCCCTGCCAAGTCACTTAACATCTCCCTACGCAGTTCCTGTAGCCAGGAAGACCCTGTCTCACCTTGCAAGGATCATTTGCATGAGGCTGGAGGCTGCTCAGGCTTCGGTGAAATGACGATGGTGAAAAGACAGCAAATAGGTTGTGCACCGAAGCAGGCAGGCTCCTCTCCGTGCATCCGTCATGGGAATAGGCTGCAATCAGATGTTAAGAGTTGCGATGTCAAAAAATATCTTGTCTTCTCTCCACCTGTATGTTGGCTGGCTTTTTTTTCATTCAGGGAAGGATGCGTCTCACCTGAGAAGTCCTTAAGATGCCACAGATAAGCTCTTCTCTGATTAAGTGCTCAGGGAAGCTCCTAAGAGGGTTGTTCAACGTCGCCAGGAGAGGCAATGAATCAGCAAGCGTGTCTCATCCCATTGCTCCGTCAGCACCGAGTGATGGGAGTGGGGATGGCAGGGACAAGCTGCTTTGGTGTCCCCAGCCCCAGAACTCCAGGTGTCTGGAGTCACCCAGGGGCCAGGAGCTGTGATGGGAACATCACTAGGAAGGGAACTGGCACCCTCATTGTTGTAATCGATAGGGACCTTACTGATAGTTTCTGAAGATTCTGGGGAGTCCTGACAACCCCATCTCCAGAATCGTCATCCCCAGGCATCGACATGTCCTCATCACCTCATCTGACCACACTCCAGCTCCAGATATTAATTGGTACATCCTCATTATCTGCTGTGTGGAAGATGACCATCTTTGGGCATACTGCAGCCAAATCACTCTTTCCTCCCCCTCTTCTTTGCACTAATTAATACTGTCCCCAAGTATTTATGCTATGGATGGATCCATCTCCTTTTCACCACTGCAGTTCCTGGAAACCTTTTCATGCCCAATGGCAGGAGACACGGCCTGTGCAGCTACCAGCTCACCCAGATTTATTTTGCTACACTCAAACCACCGTGTCCTCTTTTAGAGCAATGGAGCATAAAATTCAGGAAGATTGTTGCAGCAAAAACCAGCTATCTACTGGGCATGTCTTTGCAATGTCATTCCTCTGTGAGTGAAGTCCAGAAGAGTTCCTTGACCTTGACCATCTTTGGAGACCTCTGCTCAGAGGAAAACTGGGAAAACCCCTTTGCTCTAATGCTGGTGTGATGGGATGAGAAACTTCTCTCTTCTGTGGATACTGTGCCTCAGTTTGCAAACTACCCTCTCCTCAGAAAGAGATTTGAACATTTCCACTCTCTAGTGAAGGATGCCCGTCGCCCACCTAGGTGTCGAGAAGATTTCAGTCGACCCCAAACCATCTTGACCCACTTCAGTCCCTGTAGTCAAGGAGATTTTTTTTTCTCTTTGGAAGAAAAGCAATGGCACTGGAGGGCCTGATTTTCATTTACACTTGAGCTGCTTGAAACATAAAAGGGCTCTGGGAGCTGCATTTGCAGCCTGGAGAGGCTGGAGTGTAAATGAGAATCCAGCCCTTCAGCTAATGAGGTGCCTTGAGCTTATTCTGTAACGGGCACCGAAGTGTCATATCCGTTCTCCCCTAACACCTCAGGTGCCAGCACCTGGGGCAGGGTGATCCCAAAGGACCCAGGTGAGACCCATAAATAGCGCAAGGTGACCCATTTGCGGATGACACCAAGTTGGGGAGCAGTGTCAATATCCTGGAGGGTTAGAAGACGCTGCAGAGGGACCTGGACAGGCTGGGTCAATGGGCTGAGGCCAAAGGTATGAGATTCAACAAGACCAAGTGCAGGGTCCTACGCTTTGGAGGCTGCGGGATGAGTGGCTGGAGAGCGGCCCGGTAGAGAGAGACCTGNGTTTAAGGCCAGCCTGGATGCCACACTTAGTGGCAGGGTTTAGCTGAGTGGTGGTGGTAGGCCATAGGCTGTACTCGATGATCTCAGAGGTCTTTCTCCACCTTAATTATTCTATGATTCTGCTGTTGAATGCTGTGATAGTCCAGATAGAAGAGGGGTGTGCACAGACCTACACCTCAAAAGACCCCCATGGTGACCTGCCTACCCCACCACAAACTCCCAAAGTG
>WEIS01019441.1:0-40845 GCA_013389965.1 Todus mexicanus | reverse complement strand
CAGGCTGGACTCGGTGAGCTCAGAGGGCTTTTCCAGCCTCAGTAACTGTGATTCTGTACAAAGGGCTGGCGGGAGGGGCCGGGCCTGTGTCCGGCGGGCGCTGCGCGGCCTCCCGCCGCCAGGAGGCGCTGCCCTCGGCCCGGACCCGGTGCCGGTGCCCGCAGGCCCCGGTGGGTTCCTGAGGCCGCCGTGCCCCGGCCGGGCTTTGCTGCCAGTAGAAAGGAGGGAGGGAAGGAGGGAGGATTTATTGAGGCGCTACGCCATGAGTATCACCCTTCCCCTGCGGGCTATCGCCTGGCTGGGCGGCTGTCACACGTAGAGAAGGGCCCTGCTGGCCGCTCCTCACAAATTCGGAGCACACCTGAGCTGCTTCCGCCGGCAGAGGAACCTCCCAGAGCCCCGAGCTGGGCCCGTTTCCTTTCAGGGCACCCATGGGGGTCTCCTCTGCGCTGCCCCGCTGCTCTGCGTGGAGCCGCTGGGCTCGGCTGAGGTGGCTCGCAAGCTTCTCCAGGAGGCTCTTGGCCCAGCACAGCACCAGTGCTGCTTCTTCCCCGGGGGTGCTCCAGCAGAGGAGACACCCAGGGGTGCCCATGAGGCTGGCTTCCAGGCTTTGGGGCGTCAGGCCCCAGGGAATGAGGGGGTTCCATGCAGCCTCCTCCAGCTTCCAGGAGGTGATGTTGACCAGTGAGCGCTACAGAGTGGAGCGGCTGCCCTTCGCCCGCCTGTCCGACAGCGACGTGGCTTTCTTTGAGCGCCTCATGCCAGGGAGAGTCGTCACAAATCCGGAGGAGTTGAAGCAATTTAATGTGGACTGGCTTAAATCAGTCCAAGGTACGTGAGCTTGTTTATTTTGCTTTATTTTGGTTGAAACCTTATCGTAGAATCAGAGAGTCTTTGAGGTTGGAAAAGACCCTTGGGATCACTGAGTCCAACCGTTAACCCTACTCTGCAAAGTTCATCCGTAAACCATCTGCCCCAGCACCACAGCTGAACACCCTTTAAACACATCGAGGAATGGGGATTCAAACCCTCCCTGGGCAGCCTGTTCCAGGAGCTGACTGCTCTGGCTGTTAATGTACCAGAATGAAAAGTCTGCCAAAGAAAATCTCATCTTTGTTTACAGCAGATCACATCTTCACAGCCCAAAATGAGTTTTCCTCATGGAAGATACTCCTTTGAGAATTACCTAGTATCTGGTAATCTTTCAGGTTTTCTTTTTTAAAGAAATTTAAACCCTGTTAACTTGCTAATTTGTATATGTTTTGCTGAAACAGTTTGAACAACTTAACAGTTTTGGCTAAACCTTAGGAAACAAGCGTTGTGAATTTTCTATTCCTTTGTCGAAGATTTCAAGAGAATGTAAAACCTTTTCCGTTGCTCTCGCTGGCCACCACGTCAATGTATACGTGCAAAGTTTTTATCGTACTTTAAGGGAAAGCCTGCTGTTGAAAATGTTTGCTTTAAACATGATTAAAATGCCTCTGCCTCAGAGTGGAGGGAGCATTGTTATTTTCGATGTCATGCTTTACCACCTTTTTCTTTCTGATCTCTGTAGAGCCCACAACTTGCCTTGAGAGTCCCTTGCTTTCATTGCAGGCTGTAGCAAGCTGATGTTGAAGCCACAGACAACAGCAGAGGTGTCTCAAGTTCTCAGGTAACGTGCACTTTTTCTGCTGGCCTTTGTGGTGAGGAAGCTCAGGTTTGGTAAGGGAGGACCTGGCAGGTAAAGGAAACTTGTAGATATTCAGTGCTCAAGCATTGGAATTGCTGAAACCTGTTTTCTTGACTGCATGTCTCGTGTTCAGCCTCTGGTGACTTCAGCTCTCCCTTCTGCTCTTTGTATCCCCACAGCCCTTGGGCCGCCTGCTGTTTCCTGACATACCTTTTATTCCAGCTGCTCCCAGGGTGGGAGGCACTGCATGCTGTTGCTAGTGTCAGAGTATATATGTACTGGTGTTGCTCATCTAAAGAACCTACGGGTTCCTAATTAAGAATGTTTTCACTTAGGGAACTGAAATTTTTAAAGGCTAAAAGGGAATTCGACCTGTGCATTGTATTTCCTGGGCCCGGTGCTTTCCCTGGCCCTTGTTTTTTCTGGGGTGATGGTGCCACGTCACTATCAGGTAGAAACAAAGGCTGAACTTTAATTTGTTTTACAAAATTCGTCTTTCCTAGCCAGATGTCCTTGCAAAGTCTGAGAGGGCAGCAGCAGACTCCTCAAATTAGTGTTTGCGGCTTTCAGTAGAAGGATCTTAACAGTGCTTACTGTGGAGGAGAGAAGTGGAGTGGGATGGAGATAAGCAAGTAGATTCAGTATTGGTGACTTTTCTGCTCTTCTAAATTGTCAAAATTAGACGCTGTACAAGTGCTCAAGGGGAGCAGTTGTGTCCAGGGATTCAGGAAGGTCTGTCTGACAAGATAAAGAAGGTTAGGCCAGAATCAGACAGTTTGAGGAGCTAATATTTTGTCCACTAAATCAGTAAGAACACTTCCATGGTTTGCTGGTGTGAGTACAGCTCCAGTTTGGCATCAGTGCACAGGATTGCTCTTTGGCTGAAGAGCTAAAAGCTGCATGAACCTGCTCCTAGCTCTGTTAAAACAGATACATAAAGCCCAGTAAAGTCAGGGCTGCTGAAGTAACTGCCGGTACAGTGAGGCTTTGTGCCATTCGTTGTGCAAGAACTTGTATGAGTTTGGAGAGGATGTGATGAGTGGGGCTTTGCAGGGATATGGTGGGCTGGAACATACCTACCAGAGCATTAATTTCTTGAGGGGAGGAGAAGGGCAGTAATGTCTTCAAGCACTGCCAGAGATCGTCTTATCAGAGCCCACCGAGGAAGCCAAGTTGTTAACAAGAGAGTGCTACGTAAGCCGAGTAAGCAGCGATTTCCAGGCAGATACTGCGTGCCAGATCTGTAGATATGCACGAGGGTAATCCAGGGTGTTCACTCCTTTGCTCAGCGCTGGGGTGAGTTTAGTGAGGAGCTGTGCTTTTGCACTTCTGCAGTGAGACTCTTCCTTTGTATCAGTTTAATCTTTAGGCTGAACACTGCTTATTTTCAAGGAGTGTTGACCACTGCCACAACAAGTGTTTGCATGGAGGTGAAGCTCCTCTGGTAGACTCGATTATGGCCTTAAAGTGCATAAGACTTAGAAACCTTTTTCCTTCCAGGTACTGCTGTGAGAGGAACCTGGCAGTGAACCCACAGGGGGGTAATACAGGCCTCGTTGGGGGCAGCGTTCCTGTGTTTGATGAGATCATTCTCTCCACGGTTTCCATGAATCAGATCATCAGCTTTGACAAGGTGTCTGGTAAGTGTCATAGAACAGTGATGCACAGAAATGAGCCCCAGACCCTAAACCAGCCGTTTCACACTGCGAACTGATAACAGCAGGATCAGCCAAGTTCAAACCAGCAGCCCTGTGTAGGGTGTCAGAGGTTTGTTTCCTCTAGGCTCCTGCTGCTGCTGTAATCCTTAGGTTATAACAGTAGCAGATAGAAAAATACATCTGATGGCAGAAAGAGGAAGAAAGAGAAAAGAGAAACATGGACATCCTATTACTTGCTCATAAATTAAATGGGAAACCCAGCAGGTGGAGCAGGACGGCAGAGATGAAGAAGGCACCTGATAACTACACTAGCAGAGGGAAGGGAAGGGAGGGATGGGGGAAACTTACACATTGTTTGGCTTTGGGGAGTTAGGAATTAATTAGGCTGGTTTGAGTATTTCAGAGAGAGATACTTAATGTCATTGTGTTTTACCAGTCCAGTGTTTTGGATGACCAGATGTTACGGCAATGGCAAAGCTCCCCTAGGCTTGAGGAGGGGTGGGACAATGCCGTGTAGCATGCACAGACTTGTGCATTTAAACTGAATCCTAGAAGGTTTTGGAGGAAGAGGCGGTTGCTTCTGCTTGTACTTATCCTGCCTCTTGAGGAGGCTCCTTCTTCTTGGGCATCAGCCTGTAGCAGGGTGTTTATGTTTCAGGCATTCTTGTGTGCCAGGCTGGCTGCATCTTAGAGAAACTCAACGAGTACTTGGAGGAGCAAGGGTTTATCATGCCACTTGACTTGGGAGCGAAAGGGAGCTGCCACATTGGTGGTAACGTGGCCACTAATGCTGGAGGTCTGCGGCTCTTGAGATACGGCTCTCTCCGAGGGACAGTGCTAGGATTGGAAGTGGTAAGGCCAGTAGCTGGCAGTTCCCTTCTGTTTGAACCTGTACTTTTTA
This sequence comes from Todus mexicanus, assembly GCA_013389965.1. Lineage (NCBI taxonomy): Eukaryota > Metazoa > Chordata > Aves > Coraciiformes > Todidae > Todus > Todus mexicanus. The sequence goes on along the minus strand of WEIS01019441.1, from coordinate 36,614 downwards.
CCATTTCCTGCTGGTCTAGCCCTTAGCTATCCATTATGCAGCCAAGTTCCTCTCCAGACTTCCACTCTTCACTTTCCTTCGTATGGCTTTTTTGAGAAGGGTCAACAGATGTCTTTGTGCGTGTAACATCTGCTACTCAACCACAGTTTCCAGCTTCCACCTCTGTCCTTACTGACAGAAGTGATCTCAGGTGGTTTTCTAATCCAGAGAAGTAAAAAGAAGGTAGGGAGAGATTTGGTGATCACACATAACCTGCATGAGGTTCGTTCCTCTATGGAGTGGTGGATTTCTGCAGTGCTCTGCTAAATCCATCCTACCACTCTCTGTTCTAGTGGCTGCTCACTTGACTTCTAAAAGAGCTGTCTGCTTTGGGTTTGTTTGGCTGCTGGCTTTCTCCCAGAGTCCTTGCTGTTCCTCAGCCTGCTTTTGCCTACAGGCCTGTGCCTCTGTGTGTAAAGGCTGGGATTAGTGGTTCTGAAAGATTTTGGGGCTTGGGAGCAGAGACCTAGTAGGAAATAAATCGGGTAGGTAACAAAAGCCTGGTTTGGTTTTATTGTGTAGGCCCAGAAAGGGAGCTCTTGTCTCTCAGATTATTCCTTCTAGTGTCAAAAGAGCCTTTAACAACATGTCTTAGAGATTCTCAGTCTTGATTTAAAGCTCAGGTAGTGAAGGGCTTGCTTCATTCTGGTTAACTATGTTCACTGATCAAAGTAGTGTTTATTGTTTCCGTTGAGTAACAGGAGCTAGGGCTGAAAAGAATGGCTGATACTCGTGACCACTAGTAAGAAAGCAGAGCAGACTTGATCTTCTGCTATTACTTATCCTGCTAGAATATATGCAAACAGCACTGTGGGAAAAGAAGCAGAAAAGTTGAGAGGGAGACTGAGGTAGAATACAGAGGGGTGGAAGAGCTGTGAATGGAGGAACAGTGACAGGAATGTGGGAATGGGCTGCAGCTGGTGTCCACTGCTCAAGCCCAGTGGTAGTAGACAAGCTTGTCATGGGAGATTTCTACATAGGTGCTCTGACTGGGTCTCTGTGTTCCCACAGGTGCTGGCTGACGGCTCAGCTCTGAACTGCTTGACGTCTCTGCGCAAAGATAACACTGGCTATGATTTGAAGCAGCTTTTCATCGGATCTGAGGGGACTTTGGGAGTTATTACAGCTGTCTCCATACTCTGTCCTCAGAAACCTAAGGCTGTCAATTTGGCATTCCTAGGTAGGAACGGACGTTAATAATTTCACACTTGAGTAGAAATGGAGAGAAGAAAGCACTGACCAGCCTGCTGAGCTGGACTACCAGCATCAGCTTGTTTCTGAGAAATACGGTGCTGGGTGTTATCTGTACCTGGGCAGATATTTTATATCTGTGGTGCAAATGTGTAAAATACTTGTGCGGGCAGGTTGCTCTGCAAGGGAAGGGGAGCCAGAAGCGTAGCAGGATGAAGGGGCAGGCAGGACAGTGCCACCACTAATGAGGGCCTGGTCTGACAGTGGCCATGCGAGGTGAGCAGGGCAAGCCTGGTGACAGTAGGCAGAGGCAGCCACAATCCAGTGGTTGTTGGGTGAGTCCGTAGTGACAAGGCACGGCTGGGAAATCAAGTCTGCAGGTTGTAACCTGGATCAGCAGGGTGTATGGCCAGGCACAGCTCCTTAAAAGCTGCTTCTGAGTGAGTCTCAGCAGGGATGGCCCCGCTAAGGCTTTTTAAGGGAGTTGTTTGTGGGGAGCCTTCACTGAGACTGGTTGGGGTTTTTTTTCTCAAAACCCTCCAAGGCCCACAGGGCCTTCTCGAACAACTTGCTCCCATCAACTGCAGCCTTGAGAGCAGAGAGTGAACCCCTATGAAGGGATGCGTAGGCTCCAAGCACTGACAGACCTATGGAATATGTGCACTGGACCTGAGTGTATATAGACGCAGTTTGCCTGAACTCTTAACAATGGCCTTTACATTTCTCTTGGGTTGCATTCTTGCCTGTGCTGAGAACTGACAGTGGGCCTGACATTTTGGTATGAACTGTCTTAGAGTGTTCAAGAGGTCCTTGCCCCAGTGCAGTCTAAGTGCTATATCCTTCTGCTGTTCTGCCCTGAAACCTTTCCCAGCTCAAACCTCTGCAGAAGCTGCTGATCTAAACCCACACAGGATAACAGTTTACATTGTCTGGAGAGGGGAAAGATGACTTGAGGCATGATAGACTTTTTAAAACTTTTTACAAGGGTTTTTGGGCCTGTTTTTTGTACCTGAATGCTCTCTGTCTTCTGTCTGAAGGGTGTCAGAGTTTCGCTAAAGTTCTGGAAACATTTACAACCTGCAGAGCTATGCTGGGAGAGATCCTGTCTGCCTGTGAGTTCATGGATGAGAGGTGCATGGAATTGGTTGAGAGACATCTCAAGCTGTCCAGCCCGGTGACAGGTACCAGTGACATTGATACTGTAGAAAGAGGCATTGTACTGCTTGGGGATTTTTAGCTTAGTTTTATACATACTTATATGTGTGTATATATATGTATGTCAGTGAGGATCCCTCATCATTTTTGTACCCAGTGTGCAATTCCAAACGCATTTGGTGGAAGTCTCATAAGACTTTTTGCTTCTACTCGTTCCCACAGAATTGATAGTTCTCAGGGAAGTGGTGGCTAGGTAAAAAGGATAGAGCATGTAAATTAAGTGCCCTACAGATAAAAGATTGCTACTGGAGCTGCCCTTTCAGCTGGCACCAGAGAATCTAGGCAGTAGAGTGGTGTAATGAAAGGTGCCACGCTTGGGAAAAGCTCCAGAACTTGCACTAAATTCCTGTGCTTTTACCGCAGACCATCTGCTTATGCTGTTCTTCTTTACTTTCAGGCAGCCCTTTTTATGTTTTAGTTGAAACCTCAGGCTCCAACTCGACCCATGATGAAGAAAAATTGAACAACTTCCTAGAACAGGCCATGACTTCTGGTCTGGTCACTGATGGAACTGTGGCAACAGATGATAAGAAAATAAAGGCAAGTCATCGTTCCCTCTTGCACAAATCTCTCCGACATGGTTCTCTACTTGGATTTGTATTTTCAGTAGGGAAATGTTGAGACTGATCTTTGGTATATATGTCCCTGAGTGATCTGGTAGCTTATTTGGCATATTGAGTAAGAATGGTAAGCAGGAATATTTACCACTGCTGACTCTTCCCAGAAGGCGTGAGTCTTTAGACTTTCAATGGATGTTTCCCCTTCTAAAAAGATCAGAATAATGAATTACATCTCACAGTAGTTGCTGGGGTAGGGCTCAAACTGCCAAAAAGGTACTTGGTTTATTTGACTTTCTTTGCTCTTTGTTTCCTCAGACACTGTGGAGCCTGCGGGAGAGGATCACGGAGGCCCTCACTCACGATGGCTACGTCTACAAATATGACATCTCTCTCCCTGTGGGAAAGCTCTATGATCTTGTGACTGACACAAGGGCTCGGCTGGGACAAGGTGCCAAAAATGTGGTGGGCTACGGCCACTTAGGTAAGTGTGGATGCAGGGAAAGGAGGTGATTGCTCTTTTCTGCTCCAAGTTTTGCTCTGCAACTTCCTAGTAGTTTTAAAGGGGTTTTTTTAGATTCATGAGAGGCATAGACTAAATAGGCAAGAGCTGTCAGAAGAGGAGCATGCATAGGGATCTTTGTGTTTGAATTTCATTGCTTTCAGACTGTGTTCCGTATATTAATGGCAGGTTGCTAACCAGCCAGCCACTAAATTGGTCATTTATATCTTCTTGCTCTGTACTTTCTAGTTAAGTCTGTAGGTTGTTTAACTAGACCATCAATTTGTTTAATGTACTTAGACACATTCGGTAGATAAACATTTTCTTATCCAAAGTGATTAGTCATATTGGAAATGAATTTTGTCTGAGCCATTAACCATCCAAAAGAGAGTGATAAAGGTAGCACAGAGAGGCTGGTACCTTTGTCAGAATGCTTTGAAACTAATTTGATCTCATAAGCAGGTAAATTGGTAGCTTAACAGAGCGCTCTTCAGCACGCTTGATTTGAAAGACATGGAAGGACAAGTCTGTATAACAGAGGCTACCTCCGGGATTGAAGATTAGGCTGTGTGGGTTTGCTGGGATGCAGGAGGAGGTTCCAGAGGGAGAATGAGTGAGTTGTATTTATCTTTGTGGGTTTTGTCATCTGAACACCAAGCGACTGTGTGCTTAATCAAATATCATCACGTGCAAGTGGCGAAAGGAGAAAGTGTTCTTCCTTCTTTGTTTCTGTTGACACAATGCCAAAGTGCATTTAGAACATTGCACAAATATAATAGGGAGAGAGAAAGCGATGAAGGGCCATATTAAAATCTAATTATCATTATGAAATACCATTGGGGACGTCTTTGGCATGCTATCTTGGTAGTGGGACAGTAAGGAACGCAGCACGGTTGTTTGAATTTAGAAATAACAGGAGTGGGAATTTGGAAGTAGCTTAAGCCAGAACACTTTCTCAGATATTGCACTGAAAGCACAGAAGAACAGAGATCCTACTTGAATTATTTGTGTGTGGAGAAGCTGGTGTTTGTAGAAGGACAGTGAGCTTGTCCTTTCTCACAATTTGAAGACTAACAAAGACATCATTGTTTGAGTACGGGGAGGAGGCAGTAATGAGTCTGTATTGCAGGGCCACTGAGTTTTTCTTACGGACCGACCTCTGGCATGTTTTATTCCAGGAGATGGAAACTTGCACTTGAACATCACGGCGGAATCCTATAGCCATTCTCTGCTGGAAGCCATTGAGCCGTTTGTGTATGAGTGGACTGCAAGATACAAAGGCAGTATCAGTGCAGAACATGGTCTGGGCTTCAAGAAAAAACAGTTCATTCAGTACAGCAAACCCAGTGAGGCGGTCTTTCTAATGCAGCGTTTCAAAGCCATGTTAGACCCCAAAGGGATCCTCAATCCATACAAGATGCTGCCCTCCAGTTCCTGAGAGCAACACACACTGAGAAGTGAGGAAATGCCATCGCGTGAGGATGACATCTCTAGCTCTGTAACTGCACTTTAGCCATAAACAAACTGATGGATCAAACAAGCACACGGAATGCTCCGTGTTTTATTTCTTTAGTGTGATGGAAGAAGTAAAGGAACATAGTTCCTCTTTTCAAGGGTGCCTGCTTTTTTTTCTGAAAAAGAACACATTGCTGGTTGTGACAGTGTCGGTTTCCCTTTAATCTGAACTTGGAAACCAAACATGCAGATACTGTGTGTGGGTATTCCATCTCTCTTTCCCCTTAGTTTGCTCTGAGAGCGCAAAAGATGCGTTAAAAATAGACTTACTCAAGCAGGAGGGTGGGAGAAAGAAGATTGTGGTGCAGGAAAGGTATCAGAAGTCAATACAAGACTTAATGGAAGAGGAGGGTGATCTTGTTTTTAAAGTAGGCTGCTTTTGCTCATGTTCATTCACTCATAATTTTTTATATGTCCTCTCACACGAGTGCTGCATGTGTGTATGGTCTGGCCAGGACAGCTGCGGGAGGATAAGGAACGTGGGGACGTCTTTTACACCTCTTAGGAGGCACTGCTTATTAAGGAGCATCCTTTTGACTTGGGATCTTCCTTAATCCTCCGCAAATCTCAGGGACTGGCTCTGTTTCCTCAGTTTGAGTATTCTTTTAGTGAAGATTTTGGTAACGCTTTTGCTCTATCCCTCACAGCATATTCTGGACAAGTTATCCACCTGTAAGGTGAGTGGATTCACAGTGTGCTGGGTGAAGAACTGGCTGAAGGGCAGAGTTCAAAGGGTTGTAGGGAACAGGGCTACAACTGACTGGCCACCAGTCACCAGCAGTGTTCCTCAGGGCTCAGTCCTAGGGCCAGTGCTGTTCAATTATTTTTATCAGTGATCGCCTGAGTTGAACGCACCATTAATAAGTTTGCTGACAATACTATGCTGGGGATGCTGCTGTCTTTCTTGAGGGACACGAAGTCTTACAGAAGGATCTAGGTAGATTGGAGCATTGAGCAATCGTCAGTGATACAAAATTTAACAAGTCCGGGTGCCAGATTCTGTGTCTGGGGTGGAGTAAGGCTGGACCTAAGTACGGGTTGGGAGAGGAGCGACTGGAGAGCAGCCCTGCAAAAAAGGATCCGGAGGTCCTGGAAGGAATATCCTGTGAGGAGCAGCTGAGGACTTTGGGTTTGTCTAGTATGGAGAAAGAGACTTGAGCAGTGACCTCATTACTCGCTACAGTTTCCTTAGGTGAGAACGTGGAGAGGCAGGTGCTGATCTCATCTTCCTGGTATCCAGTGGCGGGATGCGTGGGAATGGTTCAAAGCTGTGGCAAGGAAGGTTTAGACTGGCCTTTAGGAAGCATTTCTTTACTGAAAGGATAAACCAGGTCATCAGTTGAACTAGGTGGCTGGTCGTTGTAGGTTGCTTCCAACTGGACTATTCTAAATGGAGGGGTTTATTGTTTTTCTTGGGGTTTTTGTTACAGTCTGCCTCAAAATAGAGATGACAGGAGAGGTTGTCATTTACAGTTGAGTGTACCAAGCCACATTGTCACCCTGCTGTTATCAGAAAGCAGACCAAGCCATCTGCTAGTGAGTCATCTTCTAGTCTAGTCAGTGTTTGCTAGTCACTCTCTTAACCCAGGCTCTGTTGAAGCAGGTGATTGGAAAAAGCCCAGGGATTTGCTAAGGGTAAATAGTGTTACTAACATTACCACCTTCTACAACAATATAACATTTTGGGTCAGCATGGGGAGAGCAGTGGATGTTGTTTGCCTACGTGTCAGCAAAGCATTCAACACCGTTTCCCGCGGCCTTCTCCTGGACGAGGCACAGTCGAGATGTGTGGTCTGCGAGATACGTAGGAAACTGGCTCACAGCCTGTGCTCAGAGGGTGGTGATCAATGGATTTTACTCAGGTCTGCTGGTTTGGGACACCTCACTGGACTCCATGAAACTAGGAAAGGTGGTCGTCTTACCCAGTAGCTGTCTTCTCCCTTAGCTGTGCAGTGAAATAGGCATTCCATCCAGAGCCCTTCCTTGGAAGAAAATCATCATACAGAGTCTTTCACAGATTCACAGAATGTTTGGGATTGGAAGGGACCTTGAAAGCTCATCTAGTCCAATCCCCCCATTGCTGGAGCAGGATCACCTAGATCAAGTCACACAGGAACTCGTCCAGGTGGGTTTGAAACATCTCCAGAGCGCTCTCTCTACAAGGCTGGAAACTGTTGAATTGCTTTACGGATGATGTCTTACACAGCACTGTGTTGCAGCACTCTTCACAACACAATTCTGAGGTTGCAACTCTCTTGACTGCACAGATACTTTTAACAGAAATACCTCCATGTTATGTGACCTGCAGGGCCCTCTGGTCTCTCTATCTGCTATCAGTGCACTCCCCACTTCTACTGCAATTCAGGACCACCCAGAGAGGTGGAGCTGATCATCTTCGGGGATCAAGTAGAGTGAACCATGGTGTCGTTAGCAAAAAGAAGACGGAATGTGAAAGGCAGTCAGCCTGTGCTACTTATATATCAGGCGATGCAAAAATATGAGAAGCCCATGACGTTGTTAGAGAAGAAATTTACAGGATTTACTTTCTGCCACGTTAAGCGCTTGTCCTTTCCCGATCAGGCTGTTCATATTCTCTGCCTTTTTTCCTACATCATTCTTTCTCTTTTTTTTTTTTTACCCCCTAAAACCACTGACCATAATTGTTTAAAAGCTTCACACGTGAGTGGTTCTTTTGGGAAAGCAGAACTTTCCATACTGCTTTTTTTCAGCCACGTTTGGAGGGAGTGCTAGGGAGGGAGGGAGGGCTGACGGACAACCTCGTGCTGTGGCCAGAGAAATTCTGGCACAGCTACATTTAGCATTTTCTTTACACATGAAGATCCTTAAGGTCAATGTAAGTTTACCCTTTCAGCTAAACAATAGAGCAATTACCCTGAGGGAATAGAAGGGAGGGGGGTATCATAGAGTTATTTTATAGTATCTTTCCTATGCCTTAAACACAAGCATTCTCTTCTGTGTTCTCGATGCTTTCAGATACTGGTTCAGTGTTGTATATATGAGGGAGAGACAAGGTAAGTACATATATTAAGGGGAGGGGGTTATTTTTGAGAAGAATCACTGTAGTGGGAGTTTCTTGTCCAAAATTTTAGTTTTTCTGGGACAAACTTAAATATTAGAATGATGTGAATGTGGATGCTCAACACTTGGAAGCAGTGGTCTTGTAGTACAGAGTCAAGTGCTTCCTCGCTTGATGCTATACTGGTTTTGGCTGGGATAGAGTTAATTTTCTTCATAGTAGCTGGTATGGCTCTGTGCTTTGGATCTGTGACCAGTGCTAATAGCAGAGGGATGTTGTAGGTGTTGCTGAGCAGTGCTTACACAGCGTCAGCATCTTTTCTGCTCACCCTGCCCCACCAGCGAGTAGGCTGGGTTTGCACAAGAAACTGGGAGGGGGCACAGCTGAGACAAGTGACCCCAACTGTCCTGAGGGATATCCCACACCATACAATGCTCAGCAATAAAAACTCGGGGAAGAAGGAGGAAGTGTGACGTTCACAATTGCAGTACCTGTCTTCCCACGTCACCGTTATGCATGATGGAGCCCTGCCTTCCTGGAGATGGCTGAATGCCTGCCTGTAATGGCAAGTAGTGAATGAATTCCTTTGGCTTTGCTTTGTGCTTGCAGCTTTTGCTTTACCTGTTAAAACTGCTTTTATCTCAACCCGTGCATTTTTGCACTTTTACCTACCCCAGCCTAACTGATTCTGCATCAGCTGGCTTCACTGGTTCCAGTTTCAGAGCAGCCCAGCCCCACATGAAGCCAAGTATTTCTGCATGACACCGTATTCTTCCTGCATAATCAAACCTGATCATTTGCGTACAACACCCCCGGAGAGAGCAATGAATCAATTGTAAAAGTGTAAAAAATGGTCTTTCGTGATTCTTGGGCTCTACCAGCTTCTGAGCAAGAAATTGCACTGCTGATACGTACAATCTTAACAGGAGAAAGAAGTCTATTAAGCATGACTCCCCTGCCAGCAGAAGCTGATGCTGTGCCAAGAGTAACCCTAGAAATTCTTCATGAAACAGCACCTTGGCTTGCGTTCTACCAAGAAACTCAAGGCAAGCAACCCTATACCTCGCTAATTTCTGAATCATGATAAGTACTGGAGTTGGGGCTGGCCTGAGGAAGCTGCATTTTAAAAATAAATGCCGTATATTTGGCACTCTAAAGACCTAGCAACGTAAGTGAATGATACCAGAACGCTGAGGATTTGGCTCTTGGCGTAGCAGGTTGGGCCACCAACATAAAAGATATAGAAAGGTAATACTATGTGTGGAGAGGGAAAGGGGATCTGTATCAGGAGGTGCCTGGCAAGTGACATGGCCATAGAAGATGAAAAGGAACATCTTAATCTTCTGTTTCAGGCTGGGAGATGTGGGAAAACTTGGTTGCTCAAATAAGGAGAGCATCAACTTCACCCCTGGCCTGGTGAGCAGGGAGATTGATTACCTCAACTCCAGACTTGCAGAGCAAGTCCTGCTCTCTCAGGGTGGTCTGCAGCCATCAAACTCAGTTTCTGAAGTGCTAGCGTACTGGAGCCTTGGTGGAATCAAATTCCTGTGTAATGTGTGTTGTAGTAATAATACCAGAAAGTCACTTTGTAGACAAACCATAAAATGATACACGTTTCGGGGTAGGCGCTCGCTCTCCCAAGGCCTAGATACAGCAAAGTCTCCAAGATCTTAACTTCCAGGTACAATTCCTGCATTTATAATGTAAAGAGTTTGAAGTGTTAAATGTTTCAAAGAGAATTTTTCAGTAGGTGGACACCATTCCTGTTTTGCTATTGTCCCTAATTTCCTGTTGTTGGATGTGTGTTAGGCTGCAGAGGGACCCGGCCAGGCTGGGTCAATGGGCTGAGGTCAATGGTGTGAGGTTCACCAAGGCCAAGGGCAGGGTCCTGCACTTTGGGCACAACAACCCCGTGTATCGCTCCAGCCTGGGGGATGAGTGGCTGGAGAGCGGCCCGGCAGAGAGGGACCTGGCAGTGCTGGTTGGCAGCGGCTGAACAGGAGCCAGCTGTGCCCAGGGGGCNCTGTGATTCTGTGTCTGGCAGACAATCATAGTCCTAAACTACTGAGAAAGAAGTGAGGAAAGGCACGGCAGGCACTGACCACAGCACTAAGGAGCGTGGGGTTGGGCAGGGAATGGGCACTGAACAGTGTGACAGGGTGCAGGGTGATGAAGGGGCCTAAGATGCCCTCCTCCAGCCCCCGCCACACTGTCTGGCTCCTGCTGTGAGCCCCCCACACCTCCCTCTTGCAGCCAGGAGAGAAGGGGGTCTCCACTAAAGGGTCCCTGCTAAACCCTTCCTTCCCTGCAAAACTGCTGCAAACCCTGTCTCCAGAGGCAGCAATTTGTACCTGTGTTAATGTCATGCCATAGCAGAGCTTTTCATGGCTTATTACCTTCGACCCACCCTCGGGAACACCTAGCCCCTCCCTTTGTCCTCACCTATCCCATCCATTAATAGCAGCAAGGGGGTGCTAGAAATAGAGACGCGTAGACGAAAGGAGTATTGGAGTCGATTTGCAAAGGAGATATTTTTCAAGCTCACAGCATGAAAAGCCCTGGGTACACTTCGAGGTAAGGGGAGAGGGAGGTGAACGCTATGCCTGCGGGGTTTGTAGAAAGGTTTGGTTCAGGTGATCCCTGTAAGTTTTTAATAACCTATAGGGTTAGTTACGGTTTGCTCCAGGATAGAGATTAACTTTGCTGTGAACGCTTCTTCCCTGTATTCTAGGTCTTTTAATTTGAAAGAACCTTGTTAGGTCAACACAAGAGTTCTGTTATTTTCAGCTTAAGCCAAGTGAACAAGAAGGTTGTCCTAAGCCTTAAAGCATCTGTAGCAGCACCTCAAAGTGCAGCCTGAGAGGTAGTTTTGTGTGGGGAGGGGTTTCGCGACTGGGAGATGGCACAGCACAAGTCGGAGAGGCGAGCTGGACCTCTGGCACCAGCCCTGCTGACAGCTCCACAAGTTTTGTGGCTTCTCAGAAGAATTTTGTGTTTTAACAATCGGCTCCCGACTGCTTCCTCCAAGGGCTCCAAGGCTGCTCGCATGTTTCATGTGCTTAGGTAACTTCTGTGCGACATTTGAATTATGGCTTTTGCTCTCGACCTCTGCTTTGCAAAAGGCTATTAAGGGGGAAAAAAAGTAGACAGTGGCTTTGATCATACCCTGCAACTCTTGGCTGCGTCAGGCTTCATGCACCTGTCCTGGTTCGGAAATGGATTCCCAATAACAAACGTGGTCGCGCAACTGGCAATTTCAAACAAAGCAGCTTTTATTAATTATCCAATTCACCTAATCAGCTTAAAAGCGAACAACGGGGTTACAGCTGTAAATTCATTAAGGGAACGCAGCTGAATTGCGGCACTAAACCTGTTTCGCGAAAGAAGCGGTGTTAAGGCAATAAACCGATTTAAGTGAGAGGGACCGTGTTAGTTCCCCGAGGTAGTGAAGGTAAAGAAAAGTTTCCCGAGGTAGCGTGAAAGTTTCACGAAGTGAGGAGAAGTTTCAGCCCGCAGTGATGAACCGAATCCTGCCGAGAAGGAGGAAAGCCTGGATCGTGCCTGCTTGGAGAGATAAGAGCCACAAGGCGTGAGTGTGTTCTCAGGGAATCCCCTGGAACCAAAATCGTACGCGTCGATGGCCTTCTGGCAAAAAGCCTTTTTTCTCCGAGCAGCTTTTTCTGTATTGGAAAATCTCAGTTATATTGAAAAACCCCGCAACAGTTTAGTGTTTCTTTGACATCCCCATCTTCTCTAGTGGTGTGATTACAGGAGCCACTGTGATTTCTTACCGAGGTAATCCTTATGCCTCTACAAGAGGCTCATTTTCTAGAAGTTTGCACAGCAAATAAGCTCTAAAGCCCCAGAAAACGGAAAGAAAAGCAAAATAAAAGGCAGCAGGGCAGGAGGCTGTTGGAGGCTCTGCCTGAAGTAGGCTGTCAAAAACTAGGAGAGCAATAGTGGTAGTGCAATTTCTCAGTGTCCTGCCTCTCATACCAGAGCTGCTGACACCGCTGAGGGAGCCAGAGGTGACTGGCACTACGGAGATGTAAAATTGTGCTCCATAGTTTGGTGTTTTGTGTTGGAGGAAGGACTATCAGATAAAAGTCCACTGAAACCCTTCTTTCTTTCTTTCTTTCCAGGCATATCAAATGTTTCATCATTTTCAGCCTTTGTCTGGGACTCCTCTTCCTGTCGGGATTCTTCCGTACGAAGAATAAAAATTATGTGTAAGTAGAGCAGAAGCAAATTTGCATGACTTGCTGCCCAGGGCAGCAAGGATCTGACCTGTGACACTTAGTTGAAGTCTCATGAGGTTTAGGCACTGGAAGGACAGCGGCCCAAAGTTAGGTCCTAGATCCACGTTTGGGCACGCAAAGAATCAAATTTGCCAAAGTACAGCTCTTCGGGGCAATATCAGCTTCATGGAAAAGGGGATTGAACTGAAGCCCTTGGGTAAGCGAGGAGCTGGAGACACATAAAACTATCTGACATCTGCGCCTGAGGGATGGGGCTTGTGTTGGTTGGTGCCTTGCACCAGCTGCAGGTGTGGAATCAGAAGGAGAACCTGCTCAGCTTTGGCTTTGCCGAGTCCCAGAGGTAGGGTATAGCGCTGGGAGAGGCTGATTTCCCCATCTGTTGCCTTCCTGCAGAATCTCGAAGAGCCACAAGGAGCTGCTTATGCCTTCCATGCCTTGCCATGCCAAGACTAATGTCATGTTCCTCAAGACCCACAAGACAGCCAGCAGCACTGTCCTGAACATCATGTTCAGGTTCGCAGAGAGGTACAAGCTCACCGTTGCCCTCCCAGCTGGTGAGCGGCTCCACCTGGGCTACCCAAAGACCTTCCTGGCCCGCTTTGTGGAGGGATTTCAAGTCATAGGACGAAACTACAACATCATGTGCAACCACCTGCGGTTTAACCCCTCAGAGGTAAGAAAGAGCCACGACACCTGCAGAGGAACCCGATTGAACGAGCAGTGCCTCCAGACTAACAGCCTCGCTCCTTCCTCCCTGTAAATAGGTGCAAAAGGTGATGCCGTTGAACACCTTCTACTTCTCCATCCTGAGGAACCCCGTTCCTCTGCTGGAGTCTTCCTACGTCTACTACAAAAACAATGTCCCTGCCTTCAGGATCTCCAAGGATGTGAACGAGTACCTGGCGTCACCCCTGAAGTATTACCGTCCGGCGGATTACAAGCGAAACATCTACGCCAGGAATATCATGTGGTTTGACTTCGGCTATGACAACAATGCAGAGGTCAACGAAAAGGACATCCAGGCAGTCTTGGAGGAGATTGAAGAGAACTTCCACCTGATCTTGATAGCAGACTACTTTGATGAGTCCATGATCCTCTTGAAGCACGCTTTGTGCTGGGATCTGGATGATGTGGTTTACTTCAAGCTCAATTCCAGAAGCCAGGACACTGTCCAGACCTTAACTCCAGAAAGCGTGGAGCGGGTAAAAGGATGGTGCTCACTAGACTGGAAGCTCTACCTGCACTTCAACCAGAGCTTCTGGAGGAGAATTGAGGAGACCATAGGACTCGAGGAGCTGGAGAAGGAGGTGAATCACCTGCAAATGAGACAGAAGGAGCTCATGGAGACCTGTCTCTCGGACCAGGAGGCAGTGGGGAAGGATCACATCAAAAACAAAGCTCTCCAGCCTTTTCAGTCAGGGGCTGCAAATATCCTTGGGTACAACCTCAGACAAGACTTAGACAATAGGACTCTGAGAACCTGCCAGAAGATGGTTATGCCAGAGCTCCAGTACACATCCTATCTTTACTCTGTTCAACACCCGCACAAGAAGAGGAAGCAGTTAAGCTTGCCCTGACAGTGGACCAGTTTCCAGGAGAAGATGCATCTCCCGACTAGGGCACACAACAACCCGCTGTGGTTTCCCACTGCTTTACATCACCCCGTTTCCAGCAGGCGCCTGCCCCATAGGACTCGTGCATATGAGGGGGAGGCAGGGGGGGCTTTGTTTGAGGCCACTGAGCTGGTGGCGAGTCCCCTTTTTGGGGACGTTGCTTTGTTTGAGGCCACTGAGCTGGTGGCAAGTCCCTTTTTGGGGACGTTGTGCCAAAGCCTTTGCGTTGCTCAGTCCCTGTGTGATCCCTCCTCCCTGCTCCCACGCCGGGGAGCAGCCCACTGCTGGTAAGCGCCGGGCAGGCTTTCAGCTCGCTTGGACCTTCTTGCCTATTAATCATTAATCACAGGCGTAATCATTTTGTTTGCATTGAGTTTTATTGAATAGCCGTTATTATGTCCAGGCTGAGCACAGCTCCCTAGAGCAAGTCCCGATTTTTGGCGTTTAGGGGAAATAAGGAGAGGGAGAGGAAAACAAGGAGAGCGTGAGGGCTCTCCCATCCAGCAGCATCCACGCTCAGCTATGTCAAACCACCACGCAACGCTGGGGTTGCTTTCCAGATGGGAGTCCCGAGACAGGCACACCGGCTGGCAGCCTTCCCCCACTGGCACAGGAGATAGATGTCCCTCTCATCTGTGTCATGAGCTGTGGAGGGCCTCTGCACCCCTTGGGACAGCTTGGTGCTCCCCTGCGTGGGCCTGTTTCGTGGTTTCAGCCTTCTCTCGAAGGTAAGGGTCCCTAGACCCTGGGCATGGATGGTCCCCTGGGCTCAGCATCCCTGAAGTCCTTGACCAGGACAGGCTTTTTTGGGCTTCCCCCTTGCCATGTTGGCCAAACTCTTCATCACCGATTAGGAGAAGGTGGAGGGAGGTATGGCTGCTGCTCATTGAGGGCATGACCTCGTTATTGAAGGAGACAATTAAACTTGCCTGGGATGTCTTTGCTAGCTGGCCAGCTCGCTGCTGGTGCTGGGAAGGTTTGTCAGAAGGACAGCAGCACCAAGCCCGATGGCCTCGGCGTCACAATTGTTAATGATTGCCTATTGCTGGTTCCCCATCACCAATGGTGCAATATTTCAAAGCTCAGCCAGTGTCTCCTCCCACTTATGCCAGTCAGGGTGGCAGCAGGGGCCTGGCTAGTGCAACTGGGGTGATGGATCCCAGGTTCCTTGACTTGCAGCTTCACCTTGAGGGTGAAGCTAGCTGGGCAGCAGCTCAGCCTGGGAAGCAGGAGAGATGCTGTCAGAGGGGAGTGGGGTGAGAAGCAAAGCTGGGATTTTCCTCAGCCAGCTGAGGCAAGGCTTAACCTCCTGCTCTGCTACTTCTGCTCCTCCGCAACCCGTGTGTTGTACAACAGGAGCAACAGAAGATTAACAAACAGCACCTTCATGGTTTTCTGCTCCAGCAACTCTAGCTAAAATTAACCAGGCTTAGGCGGCATTTGTAACTAGCCAGGGCGGAGGGGACGGCAACCACATGCGCTCAGCTTGGGCAGACCCCGGGGGCCTTTCCCAGCCAATTCTGCAGCCTGAGCTTTTGCCCTGGAGCTTCTGATCCATGACTTGCTGTAGGAGTTTCTCAATCCATTGTAGCTGAGCTGGAGATGAAATGTAAGTACAAAAATAACTCCTTAACAGCTGACCTCTGTGTGGAGGGAGGGTCCTGGGATGGCTGGGACCCTCCAGACCACAGACCCCAGGCTGCTGAGCTCATGGCTGGGTTGGACCGTGGTGAGCAGTTCCAGCACCTGAGCAGGGCTGGCCTCTCCCAGCCTGAAGGAAGAGGGAAACTGAGACAGGAGATGCAAGCACCTGCCACACACACAAGCTCTGCATCCTGGCTCTGCCAGGGCAGATAATGGTGCCTTTGTGCCGCCCGGCACTGCGCAAGTGGCTGCCACTGCTGACTCAGGGCTTTTTCCCAGCCACCACGCTGAGGGAGCCCCGTGACCCATCGGTGGGGGGACCCTACAAGGGGAGGGTGGCAGCGCAGCAGTGAGGTGACGGACTCTGCAGAAAGCTGGTGGCTGCAGGAGCCAGCGTTACCCCATGGTGGGAGCAAGGGACGGAGGGGAACCCCCCAGCTGAGCAGGACCTGGTGAGTGCCTTCACTTTCTCCATGGGGTGTTCGATCAGCAAAAGCTCCTCATTCAAACGCGGGTGAAAGTTGCCCTCAGCTACTCCAGCTGCATCCTAGAGTGGGATGCCCCTCTCCTTCTGCGGCGCTAAGCGGGGACACCCAATCTGGAGCCAGCTGACCATGGCAGTGCTCCTGCTGTCCCCAAAGGAAAGGCTCTTGGGCAACATTCACACCCTGCTGCCACAGGGAGAACCTGGCCAGGGCCCACACAGTCTGGATTGTGCAGCCCAGGTTACCCCTGCAGGGGAGGGGGAAAGGAGAAGCTGGCTGGCTCTGCTCTACTGGAGGCACTAGAAATGCAGGACAAAAATGCAGGACAAAACGCTCCCTGACCCTCTTGGAAGAAGCCTGGGCTAGTCTCAGGGTCTTGATTATGCAGAGATGGACTCTGTCCCCCCAACACCTGCTTCACCTTATTCTCTAGACCCTTTGCCAGATTTGTTGTCCTTCTTAGGACATACTCCAATGAAGCTGCTGAAGGGTCCAGAGCACAAGTCTTACGAGGGCCACCTGTGGGAACTGGGGTTGTTCAACCTGGAGAAAAGCAGGTACAGGGGAGACCTTCGTGCTCTCTACAACTCCCTGAAATGCAGGTTGCAGTTAGGTGGGGCTTGGTCTGTTTTCCCATGTAGCAAGCAACGGCACAAGAGGAAATGGCCTCAAGTTACACCAGAGGAGCCTTAGGAAAAATTTCGTCATGGAAGGGGTTGTTAAAGCCCCGGCCCAGGCTGCCCAGGGCAGTGGTGGAGTCCCCATCCCTGGAGGTGTTTAAAGGCCATGTAGATGTGGCACTTAGGCACACGGTTTAGTGGTGACCTGGCAGTGCTGGGGTAACGGTTGGGCTTGGTGATCATAAAGATCTCTTCCAACCAGAACTATTCTATGATTCTCTGACAATGGGAGTGGGGAACTGCAGGTTCAGACCTACCCTCCATTTTCCAGAAGCCCCTTTTGAAGAGCATCTTGTGGGTCAGTTTAATTCAATTCAATTTCAGGGTAGCCCAGGTCAACCTCTTCGGCATTACCTAAAATCCTGTCCCACCCCTGAGCAGCAGTGACTTGGCGCTGCAGCAGAACGTGTTCAGCCCTTCTTAACCCCAACCCTGCCCCTAGCGACCTGCCTTCCAGCTTGTGCTCCTGTGGGATTCCCCTAAACCCAAGCCCACCAAGTTAAACCCCCAGACCCCTCTAAGGACAACTCAACTCCCAGGCTATACCCCATGTCGTGTCCAGCAGCCACTTCATCAATCCCCAGGGTGGGGCTGCATCTTTTTCCACAGAGGCCATGGGCTCCCGGCACTTCCCCTCCCGGACCGTGCTCTTTGAGAAGGAGGCGAACGGTGTCACGTACCGTGTGCCTGCTCTGCTCTACCTGCCTTGCGTGGCCAAGCTGCTGGCTTTCGCGGAGGAGCGCCTGAGCGCCGACGATGCCCACGCCAACCTGCTGGTGCTGCGCCGTGGCACCATCTACAGGAGCTACGTGGAGGTGGGACAGGGGATGCACCTGGGGTTGGGAGGTACACACTGGGCTGGGGGCACGGGGACAGCCGGGTGATTATCCTCCACCACTGCTGCACGGCACAGCCAAGCTCCTGGAGGCATCTGCATGGGGAGGGGAGCCTGAGTCAGGTGGAACAGGCTGGTCCTCACCCCTCTGCATCCTCTTCTCCTCCTCCCCGCGCAGTGGGAAGACATGCGTGTGCTGGAGACCGCGATGCTGCAGCACCACCGCTCCATGAACCCCTGCCCGCTCTACGATGAGTTCACTGGGACCCTCTTCCTTTTCTTCATCACGGTGCTGGGCAGAACGCCAGAAGCCTATCAGATTGTCACCGGCCAAAACGTCACCCGCCTCTGCTGCGTCACCAGCACCGACCAGGGCCTGAGCTGGAGCACGGCCATGGACCTGACCCAGCAGGTCATTGGCAGGGCCATCAAAGGTAGCCCATCAGGGCGGGGCAGTGAGGGGGCACGACACTTAGTAAGGGGGTGACCATGGATTTCGGCCTCCTGGAGCTACCCGTGGTGAGGCTGGAGGTGGCATCAGGGGTAGGAAGCCCACAAGCATCAAGAACATGGGGTGGAAGAGGACCTCAAGCAGAGGGGAAAGGGGCTGGAGGGAGTATCTCTATGGGCGGGAGAGAAGATGGAGAGGGCCCAGAGCTGCGTGTGGGACCATGCATGAGGACACCCAGGCAGCAATGGGCACCTTGTTTGGCTGGGTTTGGGAGAAGCCTTGGAGACCCTTCCCTGTTGGGCATGGCAGGGGCACCACGGAGGTCACTCTTCACCCTCCCTCTCATCTCCACTTTCCAGACTGGGCAACGTTTGCGCTGGGCCCTGGGCACGGGATCCAGCTGCGGTCGGGCCGCCTGCTGGTGCCTGCCTACAGCTACCACATCGACTGCAAGGAGTGCTTTGGCCAGCTCTGCAAGACCACCCCTCACTCCTTCGCTTTCTACAGCGACGACCACGGCCGGGGCTGGCGCTTTGGGGAATTCATCCCCAACCTCCAGACAGGCGAGTGCCAGCTGGTCTCGGTGGACGAGGAGGACGGCTCCAACGTCCTCTACTGCAACGCTCGCAGCCCCTTGGGCTTCAGGGTCCAGGCGATCAGCACAGACGATGGGGCTGTCTTTCACGGGGGGCAGCTGATCCAGCGGCTGGTAGAGCCCCCCCACGGCTGTCACGGCAGCGTCATTGGCTTCCCTGCCCCTTTTGTGTACGTCCCTGCCACGCCTCGAGACCCCGTGGTGCCCCTCCAGAGCTCAGCTTGCCGGCTGCTCCCTAGGATGCTCCCGGGGCTTTGGTCCCTGCCTGCCCAGCAGGCAGCAGGTGATGAGTTGCCTGCTGTGGCCACTGGTTGCCACCACGAGCCAGCCAAGCCCAAGGAGGGTTCTCCTACCCCAGGGCATCGCAGCCACGACACCACCGCGGTCCGAGGTGACGGCGCAGTGATGCCCAGCCCCCCCGCCTTCTTCCACGCGCCGACCTGGATCCTCTACTCCCACCCCACCAGCTCTATGTCACGCGTCAACATGGGTGTTCACCTGAGCACCTTCCCCAGGGATGCGGAGAGCTGGACGGAGCCCTGGGTCATCTACGAGGGCCCAAGCGCTTACTCGGACCTGGCTTACATGGAGTTGCCCTACAACGAGGCCTCCATCTCTGGTAGCCCAGCCATTGCTTTCGCCTGCCTCTATGAGAACGGGACGCGGTCTCCTTACGAGCAGATTTCCTTCAGCATGTTCACGCTGCACGACGTGCTCCAGAACATCCCCCTGACAGCCACCGCTCCCCGGCAGGGTCATTGCCCCTCACGCTGCAGGAAGTGGGGGCGAAGGAGCTGCCTTGTCTCCTAGTGCCCCACCCTGAGATTGCCTCTCCCAGTCCCCCAGCACCAGACCCTGGAGCACCCAGAGCCCAGTGCCCTGGGACACTCACAGCCCGGGCTCCTGCCGCCGGCAAGCAGAGCTGACATCACACAGAAGGCTTTAAATGCCATCCCCAAACTGGGGTTTCTTTCATTTTTTTTTAATTGTTATTTTTAGATTATATAGTTGGTTGAACATGGAGGCTTGTGCCATCAGCCCAGCCCCAGGCTCTTCTCTGAGCACATGAGCCGCACCATGAAACACCTAATGGGGGGCAACAGCAGGAATGCAGAGGATAAGGCAGCTGGGGACATCCCCCGCCACCTGCACGTGCCAGGTTGGCTGTATCATATTCGGTATTACCGCCACCCTCCAAGGATTTTCCTCCCATGATCCTATTTTCTTTTACTTGCTCCTTTTTAATGACCCCATTTGAGCCAATCCCTCTTTTTCTTGATGGTCTCCCCGAAATTGTTGTGCAGGTTTATAGCTGAGGTAGAGTTAATTTTCTTCCCAGTAGCTGGTGCGGGGCTGTGTTTTGGAACAGCGCTGATGACACAGGGATGCTCTCACTGCTGCTGAGAAGTGCTTACCCAGCATCGTGGCCTTTACCGCTTCTCACACCACCCAGTCAGTGAGCAGCCTGGGCTCGCACAAACATTTGGGAGCTGACACCATCAGGAGAGCTGACCCTGCCGTGATCAAAGGGATATTCTGTACCATAGGACATCGTGCTCAGCCGTAAGCTAGGGAGGAGCTTGGCAGGGGAGGCTGCTGCTCAGGGACTGGCTGGGCATCAGTTGGTTGGGGGGGACCAGTTGTTCACAGAACAATTAAAGCTGGAAAAGCCCTCTGAGCTCACCGAGTCCAGCCTGTGACCTAACACCACCACAGCAGCTAAACCCTGCCACTGAGGGCAGAATCCAGTCTGGCCTTAAACCCCTCCAGGGATGGGGACTCCACCACCTCCCTGGCCAGGCCATCCCAGGGTTTGATCCCCCTTGCTGGGAGGAAGAGCCTCCCAACATCCAACCCACCCCTCCCCTGGCGCAGCTTCAGGCCGGGCCCTCTCGGCCTGGCACAAGTTGCCTGGGAGAAGAATATTTGTATCACTTGTCTTGCTTGGGTTTTATTTCCCTCTCCTTGTTATTTTCCTTTTAATCACTTTTTTAAAATTACCTTTTTATTTCAATTATTAAACTGTTCTTTTCTCAACCTAGGAGTTTTCTCTCTTTCACCCTTCCAGTTCTCTTCTCCCCATCCTGCACAGGGAAAGGGATGCGCTGCGCTGGGAGTGGAGGGGCAGCCAGGGTTGGGGGGTCCTGGGCCAGCAAGGAGGAGTGGCTGCTCCTAACATCTGCTGCAGGCCTACGTAGGCATCTGGGGGATCTTTGGAGGGCTACACCTTAGTTCCAGTACTGCCTCCCCCAGCATGACTCCATCCAAGACATAGAATCAGAGAATCATAGAATGTTCAGGGTTGGAAGGGACCTCAAGAGATCATCGGGTCCAACCTCCTTGCCAGAGGAGGATGACCCAGGGCAGGCCACACAGGAGCACATCCAGGGGGGGTTGAAACATCTCCAGAGAAGGAGACTCCACGACCTCTCTGGGCAGCCTGGGCCAGGCTCTGTCGCTCTCACAGCAAAGAAGTTCCTCCTCATGCTGAGGTGGAACTTCCTATGTTCAAGCTCACACCCATTATTCCTTGTCATAGAATCCTTGAGGTTGGAAAAGACCCTTGGGATCATCGAGTGCAACAGTTGTCCTATTGCTGTCCCTCATCTGGAGCCCAAGCTCAGTTCCTCTGGTCTCCTTCACCTCTCCTGCCCCAAGCAGGAGACAAAGACCAACACAGGTTGCCCTAAATACAGGTCGATTAGTTCATGTTCCAGCTCTTAGCACTACACATACCCCTGTGTCACATTTTGCACTTCGGTTGGAGGCTGCTGAGGAGTGGCTGGGGGAGCCACTGGGCTCCTGCCGGGATGCCAGCAGCCAGCTCCTCACCTCTATCCTTCCCTGGGCTGGTTTCCAACCCCAAACGGCTGCCAGCCCCAAGGCCATCTGCTCCAGAAGAAGGAAGAGGTCTCACCTGGGTGGAGGGCTCTGCACGTCAGCTACCCTTTGCACACTAACCCCACAGACTTTGCTGCGACATTTCATGTGGGCTGGGGTGACTGTCCCCCATGGGGGACTCTGTCCCTCTTGCACAGGTCTTTTTCCACCAGGCTGGTGTCACAGTTCCTGCTGTGTTCCTGCCATGGCACTTGCCACCTGGGGATGATACCTCCTCCACGTGCCAGCCTCATCGCATCACTGCGGGTCCTTACTTCCCCTCGCAAAAGCCACAGAGGCATCCGAGATAGCCATTGAGGACCTGGAGGGAGGCCAGCACCATCTCAGCAGCGCTAACAAGCAGCAGGAGAGAGAAGAGGACAACGTTCCAGGCCACAACACCTTTTGGCTCCAGGCAGATGCTCCAGGTGTGACGATCGTACAGGTAGTTGTCTGTCCTATGCAGCAGGGAGAGAGGGAGATGCAAGATACTGCCTGTGATGGGACAGGGTTCACATCACTTTCCACCACAGAGGTGTGCCTCACACTCCCTGCCCTTCATCCCGAGGGTGAGCAAGGTCAGCAGAGTGATGGAGATGGGAAGCACCGTGTACAAAGCCATGGAAGGCGACAACCTCTTGAGTTACCAAGGTCATGCATCACCACCGGCAAACCCACCCACCCTAAATAACCCTGACCATTAGCAATAAGCTGGCGAGGCAGCACCAGCAGCTCAACCCCGCTGCCTCACCTGACATCAGGCTCCTGGCCGCCAGCATCCAGGAACGGGTAACCCCAGTGGGTGCCATCCCTGCGGCCGTGCTCGGTGGCGTTGTACAAGCAGAGGGGTCCGTTGGTCAAACCCACCCCAGAGAGGACGAAGCAGGCAGCAGCACCCAGTAGTGCCAGCTTGGAGAGCACGGCAGAGATGAAAGCCTGTGGGCAGCACCCAGGGAGAGCCATGGGAGGGATTGAAAGTCAAGCTGGTTCCAAAACATGGCTGCGTGTTATCGGCAGAGTTTGGTAAGGGAGCAAAACTCCTCTTCCCTTCACCCTAAGGGGCTCCAAGCCTGGGCAACGGAGACTGAGGATGGAGCTATCGCTTGGATATCTTGAGCTGGGCAGAAGCAGGCAGGGCACAGGGACAGGCGAGGAGCTGGGATAGGCAGGGAGCTGCCACACATAGTGTGCCGAGGCAGAGCCCATGCCAGCGTGCACTGGAAGCCCTGTCCTCTGGGGAGGTGGTGCCGTGTAACATCCCCCCCTGGGGCCACAGGAGAGGGGCCACCCTGCCACATCCCACCATGGGAGAGGGGGCACCCTGCACATCCCACCGTACGGCCATTGCAGAGGGGCATCCATGCCATGTGCCAGCACAGAGGAGGTGGCACCCTGCCCATGTCCCACCCTGCAGCCACCTGCCACATCCCACCACGAGCTGCTTGGGTACAGGGGTCCCAGAACTGCCTTACATTGCGACGGGTGCCACAGTCGGAGCAGCTGGCGCATCGCCACCCCATCGCCGTGACGTGGATTGCTGCCAGCAGCACCTACGGGAAGGAAAGAGCTGCTGGAGGACAAAGGGGAGCCACCTGCTCCGCCCTTGCCCCACAGACACGTAAGGAAGGGTGCCACACAAACCACGGTACTCACTGTGATGCCGCCTCCCCAGATGCCTGGCACGGCCTTAGCGTGCTTGCTGATGTGCCCTTCCACCAGGTACTTTGATGCCCCACCAGGGAAGAGCAGGAGGATGCTGGCTGCCACGGAGAGCGAGCCCAGCACCAGCAGGGAGGGTCCCACAATCCGGTTGCACTTCCCCACGCACATCGCCGCCCTGCACAGGGATGGGGAAGAA
The DNA here is from genome assembly GCA_013389965.1 of Todus mexicanus. Taxonomy (NCBI): domain Eukaryota; kingdom Metazoa; phylum Chordata; class Aves; order Coraciiformes; family Todidae; genus Todus; species Todus mexicanus. The sequence goes on along the minus strand of WEIS01019441.1, from coordinate 13,258 downwards.
GAGGAGGAGAGGAAAGGGCTGCCTTTGGCCCCACCACGAGCCCATCTCACAGCCACGGGTGGATGAGACTTTGCTAGTTCAGGCTTTTGGGTCCCAGCCTACCCCACCAGCGCTGCCCTTACTCAAGAGCGATTTCCAATGGGAATCCTATTTTTCCCTATACCAAGTAATTAATTTTAATATTAAAGATAAATTAAATGTTAATACTGATCTACTCTTACCCAGTAGTTTTGAGATTGAGCTATTTTGTCACAGAAGAAGCAGCCCAGCTTCAGACCTGCTTGTGTTTCTTTACCAAATGGGCAAGGGAGTTTAAGACAACGGCACGTCCTGCACTGAGCCCTGAAATCCACACGATTTGGGTCGGTTGATCGGGGTTGGCTCCTCCAAAATGTTACTGCAGGAAGGAGATCAAGCACCATGGCTCGTTTTGACTTCGAGTCAAATGAGCAGGAGGGAGCCAGGAAAGGGGTGAAATCCTTGGACAAGGACTTGTGAAAAAATCTCAGTTTCCAATCAAATCCATCAGCAACTCCATTCCTATTGTGCACTAGTTCTGTTGGCAGCCTCAATACGCTGAAACCAATGAAAATTAATTGAGGAAAGGTTATCACTTATCCTCACAGGCAAGCCATCCAGCTCCACTAGCATTTTAAGTTCACCTGGAAAGTGCCTGCTCATCTCCAGGTGTTAACTTGTCCAAAATCAACTCTCCCTCTTCTGTACCTGCAAGATGAGGGATATCCATCGATTGCTCTGGGACCACTGAAAACAACCTGGGTTGCTGCTTCCTCAGCTTCCCAGGCTTCCTTTACTCAGTGCTTCAGGTTGGTTTTACGTGTTTTCCTCTTTCTTGATGGCTTGCGACCAATTTTGAGCAAGCTCCTTAAGCTGAGCTGCTTCTCACACTGGCTAGTTTATTTCAGGCTCGCTCTGGCTTTGCAGAACAAGCAGGCACCTCGTGGTTGTTTCCATAGGAAGAATTGCCTCAGCTTCAGCAAAGGGGAGGAGTGGCTCAGGCTGTAAGTCCAGCCCCTGTACGGCTTGAGAAGCCTGGGGACAGCAGCTGAGCAGGGCTTCACATCACTTCAACCTGCCCCAGCCCAGCCTTGCCAGCCACAGCAGGCTGCTGGGGCCAGGGAGGGCTGAATGCGGAGGAACAGGGCTGCAAAACCCCGCTGCATGGAGAGGATGTAAGCCAAGAAGCCAATAGGGGACCACCAGCTCCACCCATCCTGGAGCTTCACCTCCCCTTTGCTTTCTATCCTCCCTGCCTTAGTTACAAGGAATTTAAAGCCTCTTGCCCTCCCAGCAGTACCGCTTGCAGTTCAGGGATTGGGCACGGTTGTTTCCCCAGAGCCACGAGCATTCAGGGTGGAGACCCAGCTCCTCACTTTGGAGGACTTTCCAGAATAGCTCTTACTCCTCTAGAGGAGGATGGGCTCCTCTCATCAGCCAGAGTCTTCAGTGGTCTCTCACTAACCTCTCCCTCCCCTCAATTGCTGTCCTCTCCTTAAAGAAGGCAGGAGGGCTCCTTCCCCCAGCAAGCTCTCCACAGCTTGCTGTCCTAGTGCTACTCTTGAGCAACAAGCAAGTTTGCAATAGCTGCAGGCTTCTACCTCAGCCAATGCAGACAGACAAACCCCTCTGTAAAGGGAGGTAAAACAAAAGCGCAGAAGAACCTGTCTCCGTTAAGACACTCCAAAGTAAAACTTCCTTCCTGCCAGCACGTTTCCATGGCCAAAAGCAAAGGGGTTCAAGCAAAGCCCAGGAGAAGCAAATCAGAGGGAACCTGCCCTGCTGCCTTCTCAACTTACCTGGGAGTGATGCCACACGGAGCCAGCAGCATCCACCTCCTTGGATGAGCCCTGTCCTGGAGGCATCACCCACGGATGGCTATTTATGAGGCCCCAGCGTATGCTCCACGTCTCCCTCCTCCTCCACCCTGAGGTCCACCCACTACATCAGTCATGATCCTTCTCTCTCCCACACAACCAGTGGCTCAAAAGGAAGAATGAGTGTCCTGCCTGAATGAGCCAGCCTCTGCTGGCACTGCAGCTGACCCGTCTGTTCAGTTATGCCCCCTTTCACTGACAGCAGCCACAAGCCCACCAAACCATGCACAACTTCAGATTTGAAGGCTTCTACCACACCTGCCCTAAAAGCCTCGATCACTGCCTGACCATAGCAAACCCTGTTTCTCCTGGAACCACCTGCAATAACTAGGTAGGGTGAACACTGACCTCTCTCCTCTGCAAACCCCTTCAAACGCTATAGTTTGGTTACCATGAGTCCATATCCTCCACCAAGGGCTTCTTCCATCATATTTCACCTTATTTCCCTCATTGTGCAAGAGCTTTGTGCATGGATGCTCAACAGTTCAGGTCTGCCTCGTCTCATTTTTACCCACAGGAGAGAGTATGCTCTCATACTGTAATATCAGAATATTTATTTAGAAGCTTTTGTCTCAGGTCATCTCTATCTCCTGCCCTTCCTTGCAGATGGCCCAGCGCTTTTCCTCCAGGTATTGAGCATATCACCGTTACGTACGTATCGCATATCTTGGTGGTAGCATTGAGAGAAAAAGGTTATTTCTGGATATCTTAACTATTGCAAGTCATCAGACCCCAGCATTTCAAAGTGCTACCTGGGGTGCCCATGGTTGGCAGTTGGCGTGCAACCAGTAAGCTCCTCTTCTGTCCCCACAGAGGAGATCTGATGACAGGAGCTCCAAGACAGGAACGGGACTGAGAGCACTCAACCTCCGTGTCCGAGAACAGGAGACAGGGAAGCTGTAGTACAAAAGGTGGCAAAAATGGGCCAATTTTTTTTCTGGCAGAAGAGTTGCAGGCAGCACAAGCAAAGGGGAGAATTGCCCACGGGCTGTGCAGACAAAAGGAAGAATCTTCTCAAAGAAGAGTTTGTAGAAGGTTCGTATTCCTCATGTGTTCATCGTGAGGACCTCAGGCACATCAACTGCTTCAGATATGGGCTTCCCCATCTGCCACAGCCACAGATGATGAAGCGTAAATGCAGCTGTCTTATAGCCCTGATACAATCTTGCTCTGGTATAGTAAATTAAAAACAAAACAAAACAACCCAAAAAACAACTACCTTTTGGTTTATAAAGTACTTTTGATTTTTAAAGTACTACCTTTCGGTTTATAACCCAACTTGCTCTACCTAAGGTAACGCACACGAGTAGCATTTGCCAACACGATTCAAAGTGGCTTTTGCTGCTTTCGAATCAATGGGCATGGGACTGTTGACAATATAAAATCTGCTGTAAGTACGGGATGCCACTGTTTGTTAGAAGAAATAGAAGCTGGAGTTGGAGTCCTTGAGTGCCACATGGAAAAAGATGAGCGGATGAGGCTGGGTTACATCAGCCAATTCCATTTTTTCTTGGAAAAATCAGGTAAGAAGAGCAGATTATCTGAATAATGATAGTTCCTCTGAAAGGAAAAACAGAGTTTGCAGCAGCACGTAAATCCCCATTTTATTCTTAAATAAGGCAAGCAGGTCTCTAAAAAACAGACAGCAGCAAAGGCAAAACATGTATGCAAAAAGTATTACCAGCAGACTGCTGAAAATAATCCCATTTTTCCTTCCTCTCTATTGCTTAGAAAGAGAGGAAGTACTTGGAAGGAAATGTGTTGAAACCTCATCTTGTGCCCTTTTCTACGTCACAGCAATCTGAGCTTCCTACATTGCCACACACATGATCTGGTCAGTTATCTCCCACAGAAACCCCCATGCCACACAGTGTGAAGCGTCAGGGTGAATCTTTTCCTCAAGATCAGTGATCTTCCCCTTACACCCACTCCAGCCCACGTCTGTCACAGTAATAAGGAAAGGTTAAATTTAGCCCTGCACAGCTTCCCAAGCACCGCGAGCAGTTGCGTGACTCTCTCTCTTATGAGAACTTAATTATGAAAGTGTCAGCACAGCAATTATCTGCAAGCAACTTGCTGCCAAGTCACCCAGCCACGGCGCTGCCAAATGCGATCCCACGCAGAGACGATTCTGGCTCAGCAAGGTCCTCCTGCTAACTCTGGACCCCAGCTGGAGGCACCAGCCACTTTCATCCCAGTTGCTTTGTGTCGCTTTATCCCATCACACTTCAAAGGCTCTCTGGCCCACGGTTTGCAGGTCACATTTGGCAATGGCTCCTTCTGAACTTTAAGGTCTGTGAGCTTTTTGTAATCAGTGTCCGCTCTCTTAACCTTGCTCTTTGCTTCCCCAACTCCTTGGGGGCTCTGGAAATTGTATGGCAGGTTGGCTTACAAGAGCGGTTTGGCTTCAAGGAGAATCAGAGAGGCTGAGTTGAGTCTGAATTGGCAAGATCCAACCATGGCCAGGGGGGGCAGGGAAGGATTATGGTATTATTAGAAGCTTAAGCATATCGTGGAGATAACATTGTGTAAAGAAGCCACTCTTGATCAGTAACAATGCAACGATTCACCAAAAAAAAGTTTTGAAAACCAGCTAGTCTTGGTAGGAGAGCAATATCATATCATCAGCTGAAGATTCTAGATCACTAGAACTGTCTCCTTAATCGATTTTTGTAGTTCAGGACAGTTTTAAAATGGAAGCAACTAAGGACTGGAGAAAACTCAGCATGAAAGTGATGCTCCCAAAGAAACATTTGAGACTCACTCTTGATGTGATTGAAATGGCTTTAAAAGATCACATGGTGTCAGCGCAAAAAGCTGCCTGTTCGGCTCTGCAATGAAAAGATACATTTACCCACAAACCTTGACTCACCTAAATTCCTCCGCTGACTGTAGAGCAGATGGCAGCAATGGAAATCACATGCTGAGACTAACTTCCTTTAACTACCACAGTCCATAAAAGGAGTCAAATCGAAAGTCAGAATTATCGGGAATATCAGTATCACACCTCTGTATCACCTCGATGGATTAGTTAAGCATTCAAAAGTGCCACATTTTTAATAATACACGCAGCAGACCACTTTCAAAGAGCGGTTAAGCTATAAAAGAGTACGTGGAAAAAAGATTTGAATGTAAAGTTGTTTCCTACACTACGAGCGATGCTCTGCTACTGTTCCTCAGTCTTTTCTATGTCAGCCCCAGGGCTCCACATGTAGCACTCTGCAGGCAGGCTACACCCTATCCGGCTAAGTTTGGGATTGAGCGAACAGAAAATACAACAAAATGAACTTTTTTTCCCCCTTTATTTTCAAGCAAAAGAGTTACGGATGGCAATATGAGCTTGAGACACTGTACCTTGCTAGGGTGCTGCAGACTAGGTTATAATCTCTTACAGAAAATGAGACAAGACACTTATCTCCTCAATCTGCACAAGATCCTTCTGAAGAGGTGTGCTTTTGCCTTCCCTATGACTTCAGTGCAGAGTTTTTAGGTCGATTGCATTAAAATGCCTGTCAATTTCCAGTCTTTTTATCTATGCAGATGTTGCAGAGAGCGAAGGAAAGCCAAATCACTACATTTACAAAGAAGCATTTCTACGTCTCACCTGCTTTGATTCTACACCTTGGCCAATGACATCTGTTTCCATAAGTAAAGTGCTAAGAAGAGTATCCCAGCATCAGTTTCAACATTCAAAAAAAAAAAGGTTTTTGGTTGATTTAAGTGAAATGGCAAGAAATCTCAGCTCTGATTACAGACACTATTAATTCAGTCCTAAGATGCAAGAGACCAGATCATTAATATCGTTCCATTATATGATGACAGAAGACGAAAGAGCGTTGGGCTCCAAAAGAAAAGTAACTATTTCAAAAGAGACGAGTGGGAAGTAGAAGTTTGATTGTTCAGGAAAAAAAACCAACAACCCCAAAACAACCGAACAACAAAACCAACAAATCCAAAGCCAAAATAGTATGTCAAAATTCAGCTACAATTTAGTAATTGATTGCTGAGCCTCACAAAGCTACTGTGCAAGGAGTAAGAAGCAGATTCATTAAATGCTTGCACATATTGTAGATTATTCATCCCCTTATTCCAAGCAGCTTTTAAAAGCACACTTAAAATTAATTCCAGCGTTTAACCAGCAGGTGGGACTATTTTAACATTGTAAGCAAAGGACTCGCTAAGCTGTACCAAGTACAATAATCGAATACAAAGAATTTCAGCAAGTCTTGGAAGTTTTAGTCCCTCAGTTTCTCCAAAACACGATGCTTCACTTTGGCAGGGACAACACGGCCTCTCAGAGAGCAAAACAAAGTGACTGAGATTCTTCAGCTGAACATAACACATACTGTGAAAGATGGTATTCTAGCCAAGGGGTGTATAAACTGCAGGTAACCAACTGTCATTTATCTTACAGAATCCCAGAATTATTGAGGCTGGACAAGCCCTCTGAGCTCACCGAGTCCAGCCTGTGACCTAACACCCCCACAGCAGCTAAACCCTGCCACTGAGGGCAGCATCGAGTCTGGCCTTAAACACCTCCAGGGATGGGGACTCCACCACCTCCCTGGCCAGGCCATCCCAGGGTTTGATCCCCCTTGCTGGGAGGAAGAGCTTCCCAACATCCAACCCAACCCTCCCCTGGCGCAGCTTCAGGCCGGGCCCTCTCGGCCTGGCACAAGTTGCCTGGGAGAAGAGCCCGGCCCCCACCTGCCGACACCTTCCCTGCAGGGAGTTGCAGAGAGGGAGAAGGTCCCCCCTGAGTCTCCTCTTCTCCAGGCTGAACAGCCCCAGCTCCCTCAGCCTCTCCTCACCAGACTTCCCCTCCAGTCCCTTCCCCAGTCCCATCGCTCCGATCCTGTCCTGGGATCCAGGATGGAGACATAAGGGAAGTCTGCTAATTTATAAAACTGTATGTACTTCTGTGTTTTCAAGCCTACAAAGAATTTCCATCTTGAAGCCAACATGCCTTCACTAAAACACATCCGTTTTCACCCAAACCAGTGTAACAACAAGCACTTGCTTACCTGGTTTCCACTTAGGACACAGCACATTGGTCCAGGAGGAACAGAGCAAGACCTCACCAAGGAGAACTAAACCTTCCACCAGCTAAAATCAAGGTGAGGTGGCCTCCACTCCCTTTTATAGATACACCAACCTCAGGCTTTGCATGTGAGCTTCATCCTGGGGCAAACTCAGTTCAGCTGCTGAGCAAGATGAGATGCCTGAAAGCAAGTGGTGGCCCTCAGGAGCACGGGGCATCTGGAAAGGCCCAAAACGAGAGCAAGAAGTGTGAGGAGAACCAAGCTTCTCAGTGTAGAACGGTGCCTCTGATGTTCCCCGGGGTAAAATCCACAGCTCTGCTGACAGAGTTATGAAAATAAGTGCTAATATTGCGGCATCTGCGTGACATCTGAGACAGGGATGGAAAGGCGCGAAAAATACCAGAAGAGAGGTGGTGTCCTCTGGAAATCAGAACGGCTTTGCCATCTCAATAGAGCTGATTGAGGCATGATTTGTGCCAGGCAAGAGCAAGTTCAGTGCTGTCCTGACACCACTCCAGGGACTTTATTTGCCTTGAGACGAACACGATGGCACAAAGCAAAGCTGTCTCAGATAGAGGCTTTATCCAAGTATCGTCGATGGTTTTCCTTCTCACTAATAGGCTCTGTTTTCTGAGATTAGGAAGAGTACTTGAAGCAAGGAGTCACGACTGCTCAGCATCCATCCATCTGATGTCCCTCACTCTCCCCTGATTTCATACAGGGGACTTAGTTGCCCAGCTCACCCTCTCCGCAGTGGGGTCAGACCCAGCATTCATGAAATCATGGGGAAAATGTCCCAGGCTTGTGACATTCTGAGAAGACAAGCAAATCCCAGTGCCGCTCAGGGCTAACTACGGGACTTGAGGTTTACTTCTTAAAAAAAAAAAAAGGCAATTGGAACAATTTTGTGTGCTACAGTTAGCAAGTCAAAGGTGGCGTAAAGTCACTACGGCGAGAGAAGGCGCGTGAATAAGGAAACCCGTCCAACCTGACAGACACAGATTATTTAATGCCATGCTTTTATTTCACAAGATTCAGTTCCATTTTGGTAAACCAGCTTTTGAAAAACATGCCCACATGTTCGCTGGGCTGTCACAGCATCACAGGGCTCATGTGAGTGCCAAAGCCTGCTCCTGGCTGCCTTCTCCTCCTCCTCTTTCACCTCCTCCTCCTCCTTCACCTCCTCCTCCTCTTCCTCCCCGCAGCCCAGAGGACCCTGCAGCATCAGCTGAATCAGCAGCTCAGAAATAAGGGGGTTCTGAGTAGCCTAATAAGGTGGATGATGCACCTCGCACTTACTTTTTTGGAAGTTTGAGATACGTTTTTTTTGGCCTAAGGACAATGGTTAGGGGTGGGGTTTTTTTTACGCTGATGACGCAGCTCTAACAGTCTTTTAGGCAAACCTTTATGTAATTCTTGACTGAGTCTAAAAGGCTAGATAACACTGATTCAACGATACAATAACTGTAAATCTTTTCCTGTGATTTCAAGAACCCTACTGCTCGTGTTGACGTCTGAGTGAGCTCTATAAATCAAACCCTGCAATCTTTACCGAAACCAGTGCTTATCAAATTTCCAGAGGAGTTTTGACCAGGCAAGGACTGCAAGAGCCAGCCCGATGAAAACTGCAGTTGGACAACGAGTTTCATTACATCGTTTGAATAAACTAAGCACAAACCTGAACTCTGGGATGTCAACTCCCCTTCTCGTGCCCATCCTGCTGGCGTTCGGACAATGGTTTCTCTCAGCCATCACCCACCCGCGCGAAGAACGCGCCGCTCCTTGGGGCTGCTAGTTAAAACTAATCCGCGTATTGCAAACATAAATATTTCTCTCAGAAGATCACAAAACCTAACAACTAAACCAACAGGCTGAAGCGATGCTCATTTCGCCTCTCGCAGGGCAAAGGCACGTTTCTCAAGCAACACCTTTGCCCTTTAGATCTACAGCAGGATCTCCAAACCATCTGGATACAGCAGAAACCCCGTGAAGACGCTGTCGTCTTCAGCGCTGACGTAGACCCCGTTCCAGTCCCGCGCAACCTCCAGCCACACCTGGTCGCCCGCGCTCAGCTTCAGGATGGTCAGGAAGGACGCCTGGTCGATCTCCTGGCCGTAGAGAGTCTCCCGGGCTTTGGCCACCTTCCTGCTGCGGGCGACGAGGCTGACGCGGGCCGGGCGCCCTCTCACCGTCAGGTGGTAGGCGAAGACGTACGCCCCGGGCACGCTGCAGTTGAATTTCCCGGTGGAAGGGTTGTAATCTTCCTGGTCGTTGTACAAGATCTTGTCAAACCTAATGGGGACGTTGGGCGGAGGGAAGGGCTTGGACAAGCCGGCACTGAACGCTGACCGCGGGAGCTTTGCGGTGTCCCCTCGGGCGCCCTTCGGTCCACGGGAGCCTTTCTTTCCCGGGGCCCCTCGGCTGCCCTTGCTGCCGGCAACCCCCTTGGGCCCAGATGGTCCCATCACACCCGCGGGTCCCAGGTCCCCTTTTTCACCCTTCCTTCCTTGCTCGCCCTTTTCTCCCTGGTTTCCATCCACCCCCTGCATACCCTGAATCCCCATCTCCCCTTTGCTCCCTTTGTCTCCCTTTGTCCCCCCTTCCCCTCTCTCTCCCTTCGCTCCTCTCCCCCCCGGCTCCCCACAGTAGCCCTTGTCCCCTGTGTCTCCCTTTTCCCCTTTGTCACCCAGTTCTCCATCTGCTCCTGGCTCTCCAACATCCCCCTTATCTCCCTTGTCTCCTTTGGTGCCATTCTCACAAGCGTCCCCTTTGGACCCCTTTTGTCCCTTCAGGCCGGGGAAGCCGTAGCTGCCCTTATTGCCTTTAACTCCAGCTTCACCTGGGGAAAGGGCAGAGTGAGGGCAAAACAAGATTAAAAACATTAGGATTGGATCNGCCCATGTTACATACCTTGCAGCCCAGGTTTGCCTGGATAACCGGGGTTTCCACTTACTCCTCGCTCTCCTTGCTCCCCTTTGGCTCCTAAGGACCATTAACATACTGTTGGTGGTGGTGTCTGCAGCACAGCAACCGTTACACGGAAGATGACTGGTACCGTGTGTGTCCCTCACTTACTGTCCCTGCTCTAACACGGGCTAAATCTCTCAGGCTGTCAGTCCTTATCAGCATACTCCATTTTCTTTGGGAAATATTTTTTTTTCCTATGATTTGCTGGTATTCAGTGAGGACACCAGCACCTTTTTTTCCAAAATGAGCAGTCAGTGTCTGCTTTACCTCTTTCTCCTTTAGAACCTTTTGGACCTTGAGGACCTGGGGTTCCCGGCAGACCGTGCAGACCAGCATCTCCTTTCTCCCCCCTGGGACCTGCAATGTAACCATATCAACAAAATCAGCTTAGTTCCTCCAAGGTTTAACTCACAGGCGCTGAAACCCTGCAGTGGGGTGAAAGGCAAGAGGGACAACTGTGGACTGCCGATGCTGGGATTAGTGGGGTGTGTGCTGGCAGATGCCCTGGTCAGGCATGCAGCTCCCCAGCCTTTGCTTTTCAGCTCCTGCAATCCCCAAATCTGAAGTTTCGCACTTCATTCTAAAAGCTAGTGACTTTTTAAGCCCAACTTTCAGCTACCTCAGAGCCACGGGAGCTCAGACACCCATAAAACATCAGAAGTAATCTGTCTTTAATATCTGAGCACATCTAAGGAGCTCCCATCGGTTCGTAATTGCCCCTCTCCTTAAAAGAATTAAGTTTGTGACTATGAAAGCGGAACCTGGCAGACAGCTCCGTGCTGCAGAAAGGATGGGCTGAAAGGCAAGCGAGCCGGCTTCAGTCTTTACTGGATTTTTTCATCCACTTGGGAATCTAGAGACTCCCAGTGCACGTCTGGGAGCGGACTGTGGCGGCTTCAACCATCACAACACACCCCATCTGACACAGGGACTTTTCCATCGATGCTCAGGAGACGTATGAGTGTGAGCTCCCTCTGCTGCTGCTCTAATTTCCATTAGCCGATCCCTCCCGAGCTATAGGAAGTGCAAATCCCTCGAGTACATTGCATGAAAAGAAAATTATTTCATGATTTTACCACCTTTCCTCAGATGAATAGTTTCCATCTCCAATATCAGCGCTATTAAAGCGAACACTTGCAGACTAATGCACTATTCATTACAGCACCATTAGGATCGGGCGCTCTATAGATACGCGTTTTAGCAGTGGAAAGAAGAGACGAAGTATGTCTTGTGAAATATTTAGGTGCTCTACCCGGAGCTGCCTCATGCGAGAGCGAGGATTGATTTTACAAGCTAAAGTTTGAACACAAAATTAGTTTTGCATTTAACTTCCTCTTTTCCAAGGGGGAAAAAAGGAAATTCGAGGAAACAAATTAAAAAAAAAGGCTTTTAACCCAGACCTTCAGCAAAGACACCGAACTGCTGGCAGGGAATTTCGAGGGTCCTAAAACCATGGCTAGAAGTGAACGCGAAAGTAAATCTGTGACTCCCAAGGGATGAGACACAGGACAGAGAACCAAAGAATAACAGAACATGGCCATGAGGGACACCCGCCAGCAGGGACATGGTGTGAGGCCAGCTCTGCAGGCGTTCCCGTGCCAGCCTGGTCCCCAAAGTGAGTACTGTGGGGAGGAAGCTCCTTTCTGGGGCTGGTTTATACCTTCTAGGATCCGGCTGGCACGCACTATTTTGCTCTGGCTTTACACGAGGTATAATAACCACATCTGGAATTTGCTGCACGAGTCTTGAAGGAGAAGCAGGAGACTCCTGGGTACGGTTTATGGGCTTTAGCTGAGCGTGGGTATTTTAAGCAAGAGGCATCACCATACCTGGGGGTCCCGGTTCCCCCGGCTGCCCCCGGGGCCCCGTGGCAGATGGGCAGCAGTCGCAGCAGTTGAAGAAGTAATCGGCGCTATCAAGCGTGTAGTTCTCGAAGGGGAAGAGTGTGGTGGCTCCTCGGGCCGCGGAGCTCGAGCTGGGCAACTCAGCTCTGCCCGGTGCTGCCGGGAAGGGGCTTTTCCCGGCGAGAGGCGTGAGGGGGGTGTGAGAGGCACCGCTGCCCACCAGCTGGAAGGGCTTCAGCTTCGTGTACTTCACGTCTGGGGTCACCTTCATCCCCGCGTGCACGGCGGCAACCGCCAGCATCACGAACGTCGAGCCCAGGGAGCTCCACATGTTGGCAGCTGTAGGAAAAGACGGAGGCAATGATAAATTCCCGCGCGACACCCTTTGAATTCACGTGGTCCCCACAAAGGCAGAATTGCTGCGTGAGAAGGGTCAGGCACATGCGGACATCTGCCTGGAGGGCTACACGATCCTGTAGCATGTACAGTTCTGAGTGTACCACTAGGACTAACTCCGTGATGATTTCAGAGCCCAACACAACCACACTTTGCAAAGCACTTTGCTCTAAAAGACTAAATGGAAAAGAAACGAAACATCAAGTATTCCAAAATTTTTATGTTGATTTTTCTCTCCGTTACTGGCTGATTCTCTGGACTTGGACGTTCTTTTGGCGTAAACTTTCAGGTCCGTTCCTTCTATTTTTCATGTGTTGATTTACCTGAACCAGGAAGAAAGGAGAAAATAAAAAGCACGCATTTTTTCCTATAGGACAGCTGACAGCTCTCAGATGACTTGTCATATAAAGCATCTTTGTTTCTTTTTTAACCCAGCGTACCGACCCGTAACTCCAAACGGAACAGACTCCCTTTCTTGCTGCCCCTGTAACCTAACCTCCCTCGGCAGCTCATTGCACGCAAAAGTCACCAGGAGAAACACCAGCTATCGTTGCCATCCGGAGGGCAAAAGCAGGTCCGACTCAAAACCAGGTATTTGGGGGCAGGATGATAATCTTTCCATCTTCAGCAATTCAGTTTTAGAGGGAAGGGTCACGATTTTTTCCGTTTTCACACAAAACCAAGTCCTTTAATGGAAAATTGACTATCCAAACCAAATCGTCAGCGTCGCCATTCAATGCATTCTTTACCCCACCAGCTCCAGTAAAGGATAAATTATCCCTCCTCCATGTGTGTGCCACATTAGGACAGGATATTGGGCACTGATTTTTGTCACAGGCTCGTATTTGTTCCTTACCATGAAGTGTTTAACTCCGGGGGGGTTTCACTCAGCAGAGGGAGGGAGAGAGGAGCCAGATCTCAGAGCCAGCAGCGGAGAAGCAGCTACAGTCACAGACAAGGAAAGTCATCTGCTGTCTAAGAAGAGAAAAAAAGAGCACTATATTCTTCTTTTGACGAATATAACACTCATGTGGGAGAGTTTTGGTAACTAAATAAACCCCCATACGCCTGAAGCCGGCAGCAGAAAGAGATTGCAACTTTAGAGACCCAGTAA
>WEIS01019436.1:352-10638 GCA_013389965.1 Todus mexicanus | reverse complement strand
AAATGTTTTTTTGGACCAGGCTTTGAAAAACCTGATACTGACTTTTAAAGAACAGGTAGCAATAGCTTCTGTCTTCAGACATGGGTGCATTTGAGATGTACAGATGATTTACCTGATATTTTAATGCTAAAAAAAAGAGTAACTAGTACAAATGTATGAAGTTTTATTAGTCAAATGCATATGCATTTTCATCTTTATGGTGTCAGTATCGACGCAAGTCCATAAGACAGTACATTTTTAATAAACCCTTTTTATTAACATCTGTTTTAAGGATCAATGGGAGCTATTGTATGTTTACCAATGCTTCAATATTTAAATGGTACCACAAGTATTACAGATTGTGTTCCTGACTGAAATTATTTTTTGGCAAGTACTGTCCCAGCTTTTTTTTGCAGATGATTGTGTCAATGGAAGAAATGCATTGCTGTGTCTCAAAGCAGCATTATAACTGGGGAAAATGCTGCCATTCTTACAGTGCAAGTGTATCTCTAGAAATGAAAAAAGTAACAGAACACAAAAAATAAATAGAGTGAGAGGCTGCTCATGTGGTCCAACGAGACAAAACAAGAATAGTTAAGATGAGTAATGTGAAACACCTCTTCAGGATATAGACAGTAAAAAAAAGTGTGGTCTCCAGACACCTGAAAACTTAATATAGGAATAAATGTGCTATAGACTGAGATGCAAGTTTGCAGGCAATGTTGTCCTAACCGTAAACGTGATTGCTGGACAGTCAGTGTCAAATTCATCTGAGGAAAGGCACATGAATACGTTTGGTTTGGATTGGTCAGATAACAAGCGTAATACATTACGTATGGCTAAGTGTATCAAATCTGCACTTGGATAAATGGATGTGATTGTCCTGAAAGTCCTCATGAGTGACAATTCTGTGCAAATGAATAGACATCCATTTACTGCAAGTTCTGATGATCCTACAAGTGCTCTGCAAAGTTAAATAATGTTGCCTTTTAGCTGTTGTTAAACTCGTCAGATCTGTTTGTGGTTGTCTGTCATGTGTATTATGTTAGTGTCTGGGCGTTTAGGTCCAGGCTGCATATGCACCTGCTAAGACCACACATAAGCAAGATGGGAAGTTGTAAGATGAAAGACAGTGCATCTATCTGCAAATAAACAAACTTTCCTGCCATGCAGAGGGACACTTTCCACTAGACCAGGCTGCTCAAAGCTTCATCCAACCTGGTCCTGAACAATTCCCGGGAAGGAGCATTCACAGCTTTTCTGGGCTGCTTGTTCCGGTGTCAAACCAACCTTGTAGTGAATAAGGAATTTCTTCCATATATCTAGTCTAAATCTACCCTCTGTCAGTTTAAAGCCATTACTCCCTGTCCTATCACTACATGCCTTTGTAAAAAGTCCCTCTCCAGCTTTCTTGTAGGCTTTTTCGGTGAGGAAGGCGTCTACCTTCATCACCCTTTAGGTGTTGGAAGGCCATTGTAAGGTCATCTCAGAGCCTTCTCTTCTCCAGGCTGAACAATCTGAACTCTCTCAGTGTGACTTCATAGGAGAGGTGTTCCATACCTCTGATCACCATCATCATGGCCCTCCTCTGGACTCGCTCCAACAGGTCCATGTCCTGCTTATGTTGGGGGCTCAAGAGCTGGATGCAGTACTCCATGTGGGGTCACACAAGAGCAGAACTGAGGGGGAGAATTTCCCTCAACCTGCTGGCCATGCTGCTTTTTATGTAGCGCAGGATACTGTTGGCTGGCTGGGCTGCAAATATACATTGCAGGGTCATGTTGAGCTTCTTCTCAACCCACACCCCAGTTCTCGTCAGGACTGCTCTCTGGTGATTTGTTGCTCAGCCTCTATCTGTGCTTGGAATTTCCCTGACCCATGTGCAGGACCTCACACTTGGTCTTGTTGAACTTCATGAGGTTGGCACGGGCCCGCCCCTCAAGCCTGTCAAGATTCCGCAGGATGGCAGCCCTTCCCTCCAGCATATTGGCTGCACCACACAGTGTGGTATTGTCAGCAGACTTGCTGAGGGTACACTTTATGTCACTGCCCATGTCACCAGCAAAAATGTTAAACAGCACCGGTCCCATTACTAATCTCTGAAGAATATCACTGATCTCCACCTGAACATCGAGATATTGACTGCAACACTTTGAGTGCGACCATCTAGCCAATTGCTTATCTAGCAAGTGGCCCATCTGCCAAATCCATGTGTCCCCAATTTAGACACAAAGATGTTATGCAAAGTATTGTCAAATGCTTTGCACAAGTCTGGGTAAATTACATCAGTTGGTCTTCCCTTGTCCACCAGTGCTGTAGCCCCACTGTTAAAGGCCTCCAATTTGTCAGGCATGATTTGTCCTTAGTGAAGCCATATCGGTTATCATCAATCACCTCCTTATTTTCCACATGCCCCAGCATAGTTTCTAGGAGGATCTGCCCCTTGATCTTGCCAGGCATAGAGGTGAGACTGACTGGCCTCTAGCTTCCTGAGACTTCTTTTTTTCTGTTCTTAAAAATGGGGGTTAAGTTTCCCCTTTTCCAGTTAGTGAGAACTTCAGCAGGCTGACATGATTTCTCAAATATGATGGATAGTACCTTACCCACTTCATCCACCAGTTCCCTCAGGACTTGAAGATCTATTTCATCAGGCCCCATGGACTTGTGCACCTTCAGGTTCCGTAGATGGTCTTGAACACTGGGTGGATCTTTCTTCTCCCAGTCCCTACCTTTGCCTTCTGTGATTTGGGTGGTGTGACTAGAGCCCTTGCCGGGGAAGATTGAGGCAGAAAAATCATCAGGTACCTCAGGCTCTTCCACATACTATGTAGCCAGTTCTCCTGTTTCCTTCTGGAGAGGGCTCACATTTTCCCTAGTCTTTCTTCTATCACTGACATGCATGTAGAAGCCTTTCTTGTTGCCCTTGATGTCCCTGGCCAGATTTAATTCTATCAGGGCTTTAGCTTCCCTAACCAAATCTCTGGTTGCTTGGACAATGTCTCTGTATTCCTCTCAGGCTACCTGTCCTTGATCGCACCCTCTGCAGGCTTTTTTTTGGTGTTTGAGTTTGTCCAGCAGTTCCTTATTCGTTCATGAAAGCCTCCTGGCATTTTTGACTGACTTCTTATTTATTGGGATGCATTGCTCCTGGGCTTGGAGGTGATCCTTGACTACTAACCACCTGTCCTGGGGTCAGTTAGGTTTAATTATTGCAAGCAGCTGCTGGCCCAGTTGGGGGGGCCACAGCTGGGAAAGGCTACAGTTAGGATAGCCAGCCTAACAAGGCAATGGAATATTTGATACTACATTGATGTCGTGCACCTATATAAGGGGCGCGCTGGTCCAGGGTGCTTGCTTTCAACTTGCTTCGGTGCGTGACTTCAGTGCAGATGGAGCAGGGAAAGTTGGTGTCTTGGGCACAGGTAGCGCCTTCCCAGCTTTGATTACTCACTTCGTCTATCATTTCATTAGTACTATCACCACTACTGTTGTTGTGTTGTTTTATTAAATTGTCCTTATCTCAACTCATGGGGTCTCACCTTTTTTCTTCCTTCCCAATTCTCCTTCCCATCTCACAGGAGGGCTTGTGGAGGGCTGGGGAGTGCAAAGTGGTGGGTGAGTGGCTGTGTAGTGCTTAGCTGCCTGTCAGAGGTTAAACCATGACACCATCTCACTAGAGCTGCTTTAAAGGTTTGCAGTAGCATTGTATGTTGAAATATATTCAAAAATAAGTTTTTTGTTTTGAGTCAATGAGAAAAATAGTAGTCTATCTTTTTTAAGCAGTTACAGGATTCACTTTGACATGCTAGTCGCTATTTAACACTTGTTAACGTTAACTGTTACTTCATTAATATGTATATGCTTTTCTTGCTTCCTAAACACTGTGATAATATTTTACAAAGATTTTAATCTTCTTGTGTCATCTGACTGGACAGGAGTTCTGTGTTAAGATAATACCACATTTCATAGCTTAAAAAAAATTGTAGCTTTATGTCAAGGTCAGGACTGTCCACTAGTTCTATGACAGATACTCTCAGTTAACCCCTCCCCTTTCCCAAAGGAAAAGAGAAAGGGAATAAGGGAGTTTCATGGATTAGAAAACTCAAATAGCTTTAATGAAAATAATAATAAAACAAAATATATACAAACATATCTAAAACCAGTATTGAACCAAACCTCCTGCTAACGGTAACTACATTGCTTCACTGTCTCTGGCTAATGCTGCGGAGCAGGCACTGGGGAAGCCCCAGACTGGATTCACCAGCAGACATGAATCAGATTCAGGAGCTGGATTCTGGAACTGGATTCAGGAACACATGGATCAGGACCGAAGGCAGAATGGATGGTTTACTCCATGGATACCAGCCATTGAAGAAGAGAGCTTGACTCTCAGGTTTATACTGAATGTGATGTATATGGGATGGAATCCCTTGTTGGTCATTTTGCTTAAGCAGAGAAGAAAAGGACTAAAACAAACTAGAGTAGAATATTTCAGCTGGAAGCTCTCTACAATGATCATCTAATCCTAACAGGGCTGAATCTGCCAGCATGAATGGAACAGTAGGTTACCCAGCACTAGTTTTTCATAAAAGATGGGGAGAACGATCTGAGTCAGACTTGTACCATTAGGTAAGCAGAAATCATATATGATGAGGATTCTGCCAGATAAAATTCTTGAAGTTTATGGCATGCTTTTATGTCAGAGATTCAGGCCAGGCAAGTAGGAGTCTCATTCTTTATGGTTCTACTGATTGCAGTCTGGGCAATGGTGGGTTTAAGGGATCCTAGGAGAAGATTACTCATAGCAATAATGTTTGCAGGTTGCCAGGCTACTCTTCTAAGAAGCGGGAGAGTGGGCAAACCAACAAGGTAACTGGTGCCATGTGGTCCTAAAGTTCTCCATCAACAACTAGAGCAATTTGGTCACCATGTAGGGTGATTTCACACTGTTGTGAGAATATTGCAAAGTCAAAGTATTAATATGGAAAGTAGGTTTTGAAGGTGCTGCTGGTGAAGCTGCCCAAGAACAAAACATACCCAGCAGAAGAAAAACAGAGTGCGTTTCTGCTACCTACAAAAGGAAAGAAGAGACTGGCCCTTTCTGCCGTGCTGCTAATCACCTATAGATGACCCTTCCACATTATTGCATACTTATTTTACAAGTAGATTTTCAAAGTAGGTGCTCCCATCTACAGAATTCATCCACCCACCTCCAAGAGGTCTTTACTTTTCAACTACAATTAGCAGTGCTAGCACTGTTTTGCTAGGTTCTTTCATTCTCATTTTCTTTTGGTCTTTGTATTATATTGTGAGATTTTTCTTTTCTTCTGAGTCTCGGTGCTCCTGACCTTTTCACCTAGCATTAAGAACTCCGTTATGATATGTAGCGAATCCTGTCTTCCTTTTTTTCCATCTGAGGTGTGTCCTCTGGGTTTATCCTGTTCTAAGAGAAATCTTACACTCACAGCTTCACACAAATACACTTCCTATTCCATTCTTTTTTTTCCTTCCAATTCTCCTTCTAATGAGGCTTGAAAAGTTGTCACTCTGTTTACTACCAGACCTGCTATGCATTAGGCATTGCCCACTTTCATTGAAGCAAGTTAAGAATACTTCACTCATTTAAGAATGTACTTGGAACTGTAAATTACCTGTGCTCTGTGAGCCTGTGTTAATCTGTACTGTAGCAGATATATTAGACTGGTAAAACAACCCAGTAGCACATCTGTCTGTCAGAGTCCATGGCATTTATAAAAAAATAGAAGATTAGTTTTGTGACTGTTACAGTGCCACAAACAAGGCATGTTTAATTTTCAGTGATTTCTTTTTAAAAAGATACTAACAGGAACAGGAGAACAAAATTTCATAACTGTATCAGAGAAAAGGTTCAAAAGTCAGAGGAGGAAACTGAAAAGCAGAGTATCATTGAATTAGTGACAAAACTTGGAACAGAACAGAGATCTTTCTGTTCCCAGTTTCAACCCTTATGCGCTTGCTCAGGGTATAAGACAATGAAATAAAAAGTGTTTGTTGTCTATAATAGAATCCCTGACTTGGCAAAAAAAGAGACAAATGGAGTTTATCTACCTCTACTTGGAGCAGAAGTTGAACAAAAGTTGTCAAATATTACTTACAACTTCATCTTTAAGTTGTGTTTTTACCACTAAGACAGTAACTTGGCTTGTTTTGGTAAGTGACACCCTTAGCAGTGGAAAAGCCATGTACAGAGTTTGGAGAGGCCCTGAAATTCACAAACCACTGTCAGGAGTCCTACTGGTATCTCTTTGCACTTAAGAAATATTTAAGTCATGGCGAGAAATTTTAGTCACCAATACAGGAAGCGATCAGACTACATAGACTGACTGCTCTGGAAGATAACACAAGCTCTTCATTTTAGTGAGAAGGGTGGATGGGATTGTGTAGGGATGGGGTAGTTTGATGCAATTATCCTTAAAATGTATTTTGCTGAAACACTGTGTAGGAAGCATAAGTATTTCTTCTGCTTACTTCCTTTGCTGTCATACAGTATGAAACAATTAAGAAATACCTCATTTAAATGTTTGCTATAATTTAAAGCTAGCTCAATTTGGAAAAGATTTGACTCTTCGTCTTGCATATAATGTTGTGATTCATCTGTTTGCAATTCCTTTGTATTTGTTTCAGTGTTACCATAGCAATTCTTGCCTTTCAAGTACCAAGAAAATTGTTGAAAAGTACATCTTTTCTTGATTAGGTAAACAATACGCTCCTGTATAAGGAAATACTCGACTATTATGTGCACTAACATTTCATCTATTGTAGCTACAGTCCCTCTTTTCCATAGAAGTATATCCATTAAGGTCTTGTTTTAAAATTCTTCTTTTATGACTTCAAAAGACTATCTCCTCAGAATGACATTCAAAAGATTTGCTCCTCAAAATGTGCATGGTAATCAAATTATAAATGTGAATATATTTCCTCTTTTGTGATTTTTTGTGGTATCCTTGTGCAAGCCAAGCACTTAACAACAAAAGTCTGTGAGGCATATGCCAGAATTCCAGTCTAGTATCTCTGTAAATGGAATTACTTTCAAGCATCTGAGTAACCCTCAGAACAAAAAGAAATGCATTAGCGGATACGAAGCTCACAGTTTAGCATTTTCCTGCATATAAAAGCAATGTCTTGTCAGAACTACAAATAAATGTAAAGGAAAAAGGAGAATGGATATTGCACAAAGTGATGTAACTGGTTCTTTGGGAAAAGGGGGTGGCAAGTTTTTTGCTTTTTCAGGATCCTAGGACAATCTAGGTTGGAAGAGACCAAGGTTTGTAGTCTAACCTCCTACCCAAAGCAAAGTGAGCTTTGACATTACACAAGTCTGCTGAGGTATTTATCCAGAAAAACATTCAAGGGTAGAGATAACACAATCTCTTCAGGCCCCTGCTCTACTCCTTGGCTCTCCTCGTGTGGAAAATATTTTTCCTGACATCTCATCCAAACCTCTGTTGTTTCAATTTACGCTTGTTAAGTTAGTCCCTCAACTTCCTGACATGGGCTGTTATGAAGAGCTTGGCTCCATTTTCTCAGTGGCCGACTCACAGGTACTGGAGATCTACTATTATGTGTCCCACAAGCCATTCTGTTTTTCAAGCAGAACTAATGCCATTCCTGCAGCTTCTCATCACAGGGCCTGTGCTCCAGCCTCTAATGTCTTGGTGACCCTCCAGTTTATCAACATTTCTGTATAGGGAGCCCCAGGCTCACTGTCGTGCCTAAATATGACCTAAAAAGCACTGAATAGTGATGGATAATCACATCCCTCTTACTCCTGATTGTGCCTCTGTCCACACAGCTCAGCAGGCCACTGGTCCTTGCTGCTGCCCAGGAAGATATCTGGCACCTGCTCAGCTAACTGCCCATGACATGTCCCCAGGTCTTCTACACAGTGCTTCTCCCCAACTGGTCCATTCCCAGCCTGTGCCATTGCCAGGGTCTATGTCATTTCCAGGGTCTCAGCCCAATGCCTGGTGTCCTGTTGTCCCCTTTTGGTTTGCATCCCTCCCA
This sequence comes from Todus mexicanus, assembly GCA_013389965.1. NCBI lineage: Eukaryota > Metazoa > Chordata > Aves > Coraciiformes > Todidae > Todus > Todus mexicanus. Next base: position 2,616 of record WEIS01019436.1, on the reverse strand, counting down.
CAGGGCAACAGCAGCTGTGATCGGGCAGTGAATTTCTACTGAGCCCAGATTGGTAAGGAAAAGTGTTGCAAGACCATGAAGAGCTAACAATTTTAATCAGAATCTGAATTCATTTTAACAGACATGGCAAAAACTTCTGCGGCCTGACCACCAGATGAATTGTTTATCTTCTTTTGGGTATAAGAGAAGCTCACAGGAAATTTCTGACCTTTTGTCAGAAAAGTCTGTTGACTCAATTACTTGGAGAATTTATTTCCTAAGGGTAGATTCAGCAATGTGCTCTTCCTCTTCTCTCCATGAGAGAGTCTAGAAAAATATGGTCCTTTCTGATTCCTACTCTTTCAGGGACTCCCAAGAAGATGTAGATCTGACAAGCTCTCCTGCACTTCTGTCTGTGAGACCAGTGCAGAAGACTGGAACAGCATAGCTGCTGTTCAGCTACCAGTCCTGTAAGCTTCAGTCTCCAGCCAAGCCCTAATTAGCTCTGGGGTTTGAGAAGCAGAAAAAGAGTCACAGATACAGAACCATATCTGCAGTAACTTCCAAGTGTAAGCTACATGGGTCATAGTGTGGTTTTGGGCACAGTATATTGAAATGCATGGAAAAAAGCTGTTGATTTTCTTTAAGAGGTGATACTAACCTAGAGTTGTGGACAAGGTCTTTAAGAAACCAAACATGTTACTCTCCCCAGAGGCTGATAGTCACCTGTAAGCAAACAGATAAATAATTCAATTCCATATCTGTCCTGTTTTCTTCTGGAACAAATGGGAAAATGTACACATCTGTATTTATATAAAGATGTACACATGTATATACTTTCATGCTTTTATGTACAGAAATCTACAATTTCATGCTCATAAATGTGGTGGCAGCTAAGTCTACATCTTTATTTAAGGTGAGTTTCAAAAGATGTAGTAATATTCTTCAAAGCTCCCATAATACTGCTGCAAAGTCCTACTTTCTTCTACATACCTACATGTTTTTCCTTGAGCTAGCTTATAATTAGCAGGTCCAGTATAAGGTAGTCTTCCACACTGGTGCAATAATGTTAATATCACCTTCTCCTTCACATTCCAAATTCTGCTTGAGCCCCAGCCAACCACTTATCTGAACTCATAAACATCAACATTTTCCAAACATTTCTGAAAAAGTCTTTTTCACACTCACAAGAAATACAGTATCCTATCTGGAGCTGCATGTGCACTCATTAAAGGATGATAAACAGCATTTCTTATCTGATATTTAAGACCTAAATTTGGAGGCTGTGTGATACAAGCAAGCACCATGAGAATTTTTTTGTAACATAGTTGACTGCTCAGCAAACATCCTTTCTCCCAGTGTTCTGGAGAGCTAGACAGATACCCTCTCTGACCATAGCCAGTATTTGGTAATCTTGTAGAGTATTAACAGTAACTTTTATCAATATTAGATATGAGGTCCCTGTAGATTAGAATTTTCTTTTTTCCCAAACCAGCTTCCATTGGCTGTTTGGATGATTAGCTTGGAAGTATATAGAAATCCCTGCTGCTGTTCTGGGACACCTCCACCTAAAAAGATTAACTCACCATAAAGTCCCATTCTAATCAGAAATTTGCCCTATAGAAGTTCTGGCACAAACTTTTCTTTTGATTTGGTCCAGAAGACTTTTCTTTTAGCCTTAAAAATTCAACCTGGAAGTTATGAATTTTGATTGCTGTTGTTGCTGTTGTTGTTTTCTGGCATGCTGGCATACTGCTGGCCATGCAAACCCTGCAACTGAAATCTGAATTTTGGTTGCCCATATCCACCTACAAGTCCGAATGGAACCTGCTCACTGCTCAGTTTCCTAGTGTAAGGAGCAATAATCCACTGCAAACATTAAATTCTACACAAGTAATTCTCACATGTGTTGCACAGAATGATTGCACTAATATACTACTTAAATAGTTACAGAAGACATCCACCTATCTTACTGAACATTTAACTTGCAAATATTATTATTGTATATCAATAAGAATATTATGACATTCTGAACATGATGTATTGGCAGTGCCACAGCTTTCAACAAAATTAAAAATGGACACAAAAGCCACAGTTGAATAACCTTAGATCATAACTTCATTGGGAATGTGTGCAGGTACATCATAAGTAGGATTTAATTGATCAGTAAATACTTATATGGTTGCAATGTTTTCAAAATACATTTTGGTAAAAATATCCTGTTTATCCAAGCTGAAATGTATGAAAGACACTAATTTAGCTCTGAAGAGTTTTTGTTGGGAAGG
>WEIS01019428.1:342-10385 GCA_013389965.1 Todus mexicanus | reverse complement strand
AAACAACAACAACAAACCAGAAGGTGGCTGTTTGACATCCTTCACTGTCCATTTACCGTAACTTAGATGACACCTTTCTTGGTAAGTAGAAGATGGCAAGTTGCTCCTGTGTTGTGCTGGGGAGGAAAACAAATCACATGCATCATTGGAAACACACGGGGGAAAACTTGCACATATGCGTAGCTTTTCTAACGTCCATGGATGGGACTTCAAGTGTTCACAAAACAGTTAAAAACAACATTTTAAGAATTCTTAGATGCACAAAGAGGGCTTGTTTTGGAAAGTTAAGTGGTTCACAGGACAGTATGAGCCTTGTGAAAACACCTTCTCTGGATTGTTTTTGCTCTTTTAAAATTTTTGCTCAGAAACATTACTAACATCTTTGCACTAAAGAATTCCCTTTAATGTAACTGAGCTAAAATATTAATATTTACCTAAATTAATTCAATATTGATTCAACTTGTTAATTTTAATTCTGATTTATTTGTTAGTGTTTGCTCATAAATCAGTTATGCTGATATATTAGCTCAATCTGCTTATTTCAAATGCACCTCTCTATCCACTAGAAGGCATACCTTACATTCAGATTAACATATTTACAGACAGTGGAGTCTTATTCAGAACCATGTTTAAAGGCACATTTTTTCCATCTGATCTCAGAATAATGCAGATAAGGTCTGACATTTCAACCAACAGAAAATATTCTAGTTTTGGCTTTAGCATTAAATGAAACTAGCAGTGATTATTTTGCCTCTGGCTGCTAATTATTACCATACAGTACTTCAGAAATACTTAAAGCCACAGAGTGTGTAAACCTACAGCAAAGTTTGCAAAGTCACAGCTGGATGAAGTACCTGCAAAGCAATTACTCTAGCAAAGACTTCTTTTAATCTCATGGTGCATTTAGCTGAAACTCGGATTCTGTAAAATCGCTCCTGTTTAAGCAGTTCTTTGAACTGTGAGATGGACTTGTATTTTTGTTTATTTCTCCTGTGGTTAATAGGCCATTGAAATGGAAGGTTTGGGTTAACCTCAGAAAAGACACCAGATACTACTGTTGCTTGAGGGGTTGATCCTATGCTCAAAGAAGTCGATGACAAAATACCTGTTGATTGCAAAGAACTGAGATTAAATCAAAACCGACAATAAGAAAAACTCCCACACTATATTGCATTCTTAAAAATCTGAACGTTCACATAATTTTGGAAGTGAAAATGATGTATTCGTACATTAGATACACATTTTACACTTATCTAAAATGAACCATACAGTGATGTTTCTGATGAGGATTAAGAATGGGTGCCAACCATGAGATTTAAAGTACAAATCCCTGCCTGACTCATGCAAATCAGTATTCATTAATGTAGTAAACAGTGAATTTTTTTTGTGTTACTGAAATGAAGAAATCTTGTTTGCTTGGTTTTGATTATTTTTTTAAGCCTCTAAAACTGCCTCTTTTTTTTTTTTTTTTTTCCTGTAATTATAAAGTTGTGTAAAAAGCTAGGGATAATGACAGGATTTATATCTGCTGGCATTTGGATCTTTAACTTCAAATATTTGAAGTTACATGCTAAACAACCAATTTATAGTGCCTACAGTATATTGCATACAGCCAGAATAGCTCAAAACCAAGCTTAGATTTGAACCAAAATGGATGTGTTGCAAGGAAAACTATTTGTCTTTCATGCAGTCCTGAAAAGTCCTGGTAAATTGTGTGATGCTCTGAAAGAGCTAGTAGACAACACCTCCACTTACTGACATGTCTTGTGACAGTTAAAGGTGTTTGCATTTTCAATATGGTTACTCAAAAGAAATTTTTCTGTAGACTTAAAGATGTGGCTTTAGTCAACCAAACATGGTGATCCTGCCCTGACACTAAGCTGTTGAAATATCATATTGTTATCACAATGAGCCTTGATCATAATTAAACACTCCTTTAATTGTATTTATATTGATATCCTTGAAACTGAGTAACTATCAATGGTCAGCTCTTACCACAATAATATTTTTCTTAAAATAGAAAAGATCAGCAATGGGTAAGATCAAGGACCTAGCAACCTTGCTATTTTATATGTACAAGGTCAAAGCATAGACGAATTACAAGTTGGAGGACACTCTTCACAGGTGGAGAATAAAATTTACTTCCCACGCAGTTCTATAGGAGAAAAATCTAAAGTAGAAATTCAAAGCAGTTGGTTGGTGCTTTTAGATACCCCAAAATCTTGATGAAGAAATTCAGGATTGTTTATCTCCCTTATGATGAGTATATTTTGATGATGACATGGATGCAGCGTCAGCAGTGGACTTTATCCCTACTCTGTTATGTGACATCTCTGTGAAAATCCAAGACCAATTGTCCTCAGCAGAAATTGGCCTGCACTATCTGAAGTCCCTATAAGATATATTGAATATTTAAGACTTCATGGGATTTCTATATGTTCTCCCTGATGGCAGTAAGACAGAGGTGAATGACTCAAACTGAGAACTGGCAGAAAAGAGCCTCTAAACCATGGTAATTTAAAATTTTCACACTTTTTTTCCAATGCTAGTACAAGATGAGAGAGTGAAATAGCAAACATTTTCACTAGACAAAATAAAACAAAATAGATACTATTTTGGATGAGGTCAAAACCAATGTTTGTTTTCATAATCTTGAAACATTTTTTTCTTTCCAAACCAGTTTTTTTTACACATTCTTACGTGGCAAATTAACTCAAAGTTTGGAATGCTCTTGAGATAGAAAAATTCTTGAAAATGATACTTTCTCACACACTGAGATTTGTTTCTGAAAAAAAATCAACATATTCTAATACTCTGCTGAGAAGAAAAAATTAAAAAGCTTCAGTTGTAAAATTCCTGAACAATATCACTCAAAATATATAGCTATTAGGACAGGTATGGGAAAAGTTAAGGTTCTCAGGGGATATTGTTCATGTTTCTTGTACCTAGTTTTGATTTTGCCACTGTCAGTGAGAAGACACTTTGCTTTTTTCAGGAGTCAATTTAGCTCTTGTTTTCAGGTATTCCATCTTCATTTCTAAGACTGCCTGCTGCCTACCTCCCACGCGGAAGATATATTCACACACACTTCTTATTTCCTCATCAAAACAGGGAGCTGAATTCTTAAGGGATCTCACCTTATAGATCTGATATCTTTTATTCTTGCTTTCCACATTGGACAAGGCCAACGGGCCATATTTTATCTTCTTTTCTTTTAGCGTTCTTATGCTCACAGTCAATACTCTGGATTAAAATCTCTGTTTAAAAAAGGTGTGAAACCTTTGGCAAAGGCAATGATGTTTATCAAAGTGAAACAAAAGTATCAGTTAGAGAGCTGGTAAACTAGTGTTTATTACACAGTAAGCAAAAGATTGCATAGATTATGCAGAGAAATAAAGCATCTTCCTAAGGAGATGCATGGATTTACATTAAGGGATGAATCTATACTAGTAAATAAAATGGGCGATGGACCTTTCACTGGAGGAAGATGGCATTATGGAGTACTAGTTGGCATCATCTGAAGCTGTGTTGAGGAACCTGCTAACAAATGGTGGGAAGACTGTGGAACCCAGATCAAGCCTACACCTTGGAGCTGGTTTGTTTATTTGTATAGATGTAGTGGGAAATTGAATTCTTGAGATCTACTGATGAAAAATGCTATATGTCAGCAATGTTTATTTCATCATCATTCTGCATATAATAACTTAGAAGGGTGATGAAATTAGATCACATAGTCATTGCTAGGGAGTGAAATCAACATGAATGACTTTGGCACCAGTCACTACAATGTGGAAATATTGGTGTGATTAGGGCCAGTAAAGCTGGAACAACTCTGGTTCTTCTAGCCAAAAATGTGGCTTACTGGCAAGTATAAAACTAGCCAGACCTCTGCCAGATACTGCATGCACAGCTGTATAGATTATGTGCCATTGCTGCTCCATCTGTAAAAAGGGCCCACAAATCAAATAATTCATGACTGGACTGAAGTTGAAAAGGAATTCATTAGGAAGAACGAAAAAAAAGTAAGAAAAAAAAAAAAGAAAGGAATGACCTGTGTCTCAAAACAAGAACTTTAATATTCTTTCTGTTAGGTTATCTTCATTCCTTTTCCCTATCCTTTATACAAATCCACTAAAGTGCAAACTACTAGCATTAGTTTACTTACTAGACAGGAATCAGAAACCTTTGTTCTGATCCAGAACCCTACTGAGACATGGATAGAAAAGTCCCCGGAGACAGAGAACCAGGTAGACTGTTCAATCATCTGAGGAGCTGAGATAAAGCACTCCGAGGGAATGATATATCCAGGGAGCAATGTATTCCTTAGATGTCAATTTTAGAAAAGTATCAAATATTTCTGTAGAAGTATTCTTTCTCTCTATTTCTGTGAACTAGAGAAGGTGTCTAAATGACCATGGACCCAAAGACAGAAACTTTTGGCATTTCTTCCTTCACTCACTGAGACCTAGGGTCTAAAGATAAAAATCCTCTAAAAATCCTGCTGAAGAAACTTTTAAAGCAAATGGCAAAAACTGGAAAAGGACAGTTACAGAAAATAAAGAGTAGCGTGCTTTCAAGAAAACTAGATTGGATTTTCTTGGTCAACTTTGCAGAAACAGATTGGCAGAATCTCTTGGAAGCTGGTTCTGAGATATGGGTAAAGAGGTTAATATCAAGACCTAAATTCATGTAGTGGATGATTTAGGAGGCAGTACTGAAAGGTCCAACATGGAAGACTAGATAACCAACTTCTTTATTTATGAAACCAAGTGTGATATGACTTCACACTGAGTAGTCAGAGGTATTAATGTGGTAAATAAGAATAGTTTTGCTGCAGTCAAGGTTAGAGATCTGTAGGCGGATGGAAAGAATGTAGGCCTCCTAGTACCCAGCCAAAAGGAACAGAGGCAAGGGAACTGCATTCAGATTGAGGACCGTTTAGCTATGCCTAGTAGTCTGTAAACATGTACATACTTTATTTTTAGAGATAGCAATCTAAGGGAGAGCAAGCTGGCTGCCTGCCCGTGAAGAGCGCATGCGCAGAGGGAGGAGGGGTAAAAAGTTCGACCCCCATGAAGACCCTCTTGATAACAGCGCGCAGGCGCAGGTGGGTAGTAACAAATGCAAATGAAGTTATGCATATGTATGACCATACTACATAAAAGTGTAAGAGAAACCCCACACAATGTGCATATGCTGTGGAAAAATCCCACTATGCACCCAGCATTGTAAGTAAATTTTTTTTAGCTTTGCTTCAGCTACTTCGTCGTCAATTTCCCAACTACGATCAAAGAGTATTTCTCACATTAATACCATGTTTCAGCTTCTTCATTTATTGCTCTTTGAATAAAGATCTGAATTTGGAATTCTAAATATCCCAACAATCTGAATTAGAGAGAGACCAGATTGTTCCCATAGTTGTAATTTAGCAGAGTAAGTTTAGGATTTTTCCAAGAGACACGTATTACCCTTAAGAAAACCCTCAAATCTCATTATTAGCTTTCTCCTTTGTCCACTTACTATGTTCAGGAAGTGATGGAACTGGTCCTGTATGAAAACATAAGATACTTGAATTAAGAGTATAGCATCTCAGCTATCCCAATCTCTACAGTTCAACTCCTCAGTGATCTTATGCTCACATGCCATGATATGCTTACCAACTCATTTTATTAAGAAATCCTCCTCTTTTCTGTACTGGATCTATCTCAAAGATAGATCTTTAATCTTCACTTCTTTCAGAAGATATTTAAGTTTATAGCTAAGACTTTGAATAGAGCCTTGTTTTGAATAAATACTGAGGTCAGATACCATCCTCCGTGGCTGTAAAGGTAGGCCATCACTGTGTGTCTTGAATTATTATGATCAGGTACCTTTACCTTCCATTTTCCTAAATCATTGTCTGCATTAAGCATAAAAAAATAGACCAAAGGCAATACTAATGAATACACAACAAATGGAAAGCAGAGTTAGTGTTGCTCTCGTCTCTGTGTTAGTAAATAAATAAAATATTCTAATCTTCAAACTCAGTCCATTTCACCAGTTTACTTTCGTTCTCTTTCAGTGTACTTTTATCCATAATCATAAATTAGATTTTCTTTCTAAGATCTCTCAGTGCTATGACTTAGTTGTTAAATTTCCCTTAAGTTAGTGACCTTCTGTCCTGTCAACTGATTGTGCCAATGCAAGCTGCAGCATTTCTCTACTAGAGAATGGTCTACTATTTATGTCCCTGTTTGTTTTTTTCCTTTGCCGAAATCAATAACCAACCAAATGCACTGAAATCCCTCGGTTTGAAATTCACTTCATTCTAATTCTCTGTTTTTTTCCACCATAAATTTAGATTCAGAATTCCCTGCCCAGTAGGAGAGGGAGGAAAGATGTGTGCTGGTCATTTGCATATTTTAACAGACGGAGCTGCTTTTACTGTGCAGCTGTCGATGCAGAAGAAATATTCTTTGGGGTAAAGCACTAGGTTAGGCAAAAAAGTCTGTGAAGACTTCCATCTCTTCGCTCCTGCTTTTGCACCAATGGGGGCAGAAGATATTGTCACGCTACAATCTTATCAACCCTCCTGTATCAGAAGGACAGATATCCCTGGTGGCCGCTGGAAAGCTCAGTGCTCTCAGGCACAAAAATCCTTTCTATTTTAATACTCCAAGAACAGATGAGTGTGCTTTGCAACTGCTTAGATTTTGCTAATCAAACAGATTGGATTAAATTTTGCACTAGAATCATAAAGTAGAAAGTTTCTAGCTCCAATGGTCAGTAATGGCATCTGCTGCAGCAGAACTCAGTGTGTTCTTTCTGGGAGACATCAAGGCTTAGGGTCACATTAAATTGTACTTCTTTTCAAAACCAAGCATTTTCTGTGATAAATAATAATAGAATGATAAAGAAATTAGTAGAAATGTTTGATTTTTTACTAAAGATGGTAGAATGGCAGTGTTCATCTACATATTTTTTAATTGCCTAAAAATCGAGTATACGGAATGTATTACCTAATTCAGAGCACTTAGTATTGGAGGTCTAAAAGTTAAGCTGAATATGTAGGCCATTTCTTTAGCAGACAGAAAAGGAAAAGCCATCTTGAAAGACTTATTTATGACACCATAATACCTATTGTCTAATGTAGCATATTCCCTCATTTAATAAAGGTGAGGAAATATCAATGTTTAGCTTAAACTGAGCACACAAGTTTTGGAAGACTAAACACAGAAAAGTCAAGCTTGGCTGCATTTACTAAACTGAAGTAACAAGGATTCTTCCAGTCTTTTGGTAATCTTGCTTAAATATCTCTGTCTTTCAGAAAGTTTCCTTGTCCTTAAATTTATGTTTTTCAGTTTTCAGCTTCTGAGCAGAGGGTGTTGATATGCTTTTGTCTATTCACTTAAACTACTATCAGGATGGAGGTAGTCCTCGGGTCAAAGGCGGTAACACCACAAGATTGACATAAAAAATAGGAACACTGAGGGAAAGGGACAATATTTTATATATGATGGGCTGCAGTGACATATCAAGGAGTCATCAAGCCTCCGCAAAAAGTCTTTCACTCTGACCACTGCTGCCATTTATGTGACCCAGAGCATATTTATAAATCTAGGAAGTTTTAATTTAACTCTTATTTCAGTCCACCTGATAAATTTGCAGGACTCTATTTTCCACCATGCTTAGTGTTGGAGAATAACCCGGTTACTTCATATGCTTCACTCCTCAATACAAAATGCTATCTTTTTTTTTTTTTTTTTCATTTATTTTGCATTTGTGACTTGTGCCCAACAATACTGCCCACATATTTTAAAAGTGGCAACATAAGGAGTTATTTGCAAGAAGTCTTGAAGCACCATCAAGGACACCTGCTTGCAGGATTGTATTAAATTGAGATCAGCCAACATTACAGTGTATTTCAGCACTGGAATCAGCCAAAAATATGTCCCTAGCAGTGCTATTTTCATTATTCAGACCTTCACCCAAAATCTGTGTAACTGCCTCTTAAATTAATTTTCACACTTGCCTGTCTCTATAACTAGCTTCAGCAGTGTACTGTATATTTTAACTACAAGGAAATATTGCAGGTAGAAGAGTTCTCCCTGAAGTCACTAGCATCCTCCTTAAATTCAGTCCACGGTCTCTCAGTCCCACGCTTGCAGTGGGGGGCACCTGTCATCTTTTTCATCAAGGCAAGCAGTGCCCTAGATTCTGCACCCCCTCCCCTTCGCACCGTACAGGTACGTGTGAGTGTATGTTCTTTTCCCACTGAATTTTTTATTCAATAAATAAATAAAACTTTCCTGAAGTTGCTAAGGTCTCAAAGGTGCAGGAACTTGTAATATGAAAAAAAAAAAGAAAAAAGAAAAAAAGAAAAGGAAAAAAAATTAGTTCAAAGACAGCCAGGCAAAGTAGAAAATAAAAGATCAGTTCAGTGGGATATAACAGGAAAGTGGAGTTGTTCTAGACTAACATCAGTGGAAGGGATGGGAAATATTAAAGGGTAATGGTTTAAGCTCAAAGAGAGAAGATTTAGACTAGATATAAAGAAAAAATTGTTTACACTGATGGTGATGAAACAGTGGCGCAGGTTACCCAGAGGGGTGGTCACTGACCCATCCCTGGAAACCTTCTAGGTCAGGTTGGACGGGGCTCTGAGCAACCTGCTCTAGTTGCAGATGTCCCTGTTCAGTGTTAGGGGGTTGGACTAGATGACCTTTAAAGGTCCCTTCCAACCCAAACCATTCTATGATTAACAAAGTCCCAGTAAATAGCATACTGATATTACACATTTGACCTAAAATCATGTGGGTTTGCTGCAGAACCTAGAATGAGCACCAAAATGCCTACGGGGTGCAGCAAACTTTTACCAGTAGCAAAATACAGATTTTCTAGGAAGACAATAATTAGGGATGCTATCACTCCCTGTAAGATGCAGTTATATTGGAGTTTTCTTCCTTTTAGGTGATGGGTAGACTAGGATTTGCTGTTATGTTAGGCATAATACATTGTTCGACATTAGCTTTTCCTAAAATCTCACGAAATCTCAGAGTTTTCTGAAGTACTTTGTGCATCTTTTGCCCAGTCCCATATGTTGAAGCAATTGCATAACTTCCTTGTTACGTTGGACATCATAATAAAACTTTTGGGGCTCTTATCTCAAACACAGTACTAATCTGTTTGTATCTATAGCCCTCATGTTTTTATCACAGCAACCAGTTAAGTGCCGTAGAAGTAGAGAAAAGTAATTTTTAGATTATTTTCATCAAATAATTTTCACCATTAAGCTTCAGACTTTGAGCAGCCTTCCCTCTCCAACTTTCCATCTGCAGCAAGGACGTCGGTTTTCTTTGCAAAATGCTCATTCATTGAAGATTAAATATTCCACCACAAACCTTTTGAGTTTGATGAGGTAGCAGCAGAGATTAGTCAGGTTTCCATTCAGAAAAACTGGGATCCACAGCAATGATTTTTTGAAATATCAGAATATCCCAGGCATTAAAATTTCCAGTTTTATCCAAGAACAGCACTTCTGTTGAAGTACTTTTTTTTCTGTCTCTAGCCTGATGAAAAAATGACATGTTTGTTGATATGTTTTCAACTGTGGGCCAAAAGTAAGCATTTGAAACGTGGTTGTGAAATGTCCCAAGCCGATGTTCGTAGGCAACTAGTGTCAAAGAGCTTCTTGAGGTTTGTTTGGGTTGCAAATGTACTCCAGCAATAGAATATTACCTGAATTAAATTATAAGCATATTTTTCTATAAGCAGCTTAGATTAGAATTAAATTATAAATAGTTTTCTTGGACGGGAGACTTGTTCAAGATGAATAAGACCTCCATCTTCTCAATTATTAGTCCCAGTCATCTTTTAGTGGTGTTTCTCATATCCTCCTTAAGATGTCAAATGCAGACAGCTTGACAAACCCCTTCAATGTGGTTCGGAAAGATGATTTAAAATTTGTGATTTACACTGGCTCAGTTCAGGAGATGTGACTTCTTTTACTCACCTGTTTGTGGTTTTGGATACTACACATCACCTCATGGCTTGTTTGGGGTTTT
>WEIS01019426.1:275-19453 GCA_013389965.1 Todus mexicanus | reverse complement strand
CAGGTCTCTTTTTTTTTTTTCTGTGCTGTATTTGATTCTGCAGGCACAACAGTGTTAAAAAAGGCTATTAGAAACTGTCACCAATCTCACCCTATCCAAGGGAAAAAAAAAAGCCCCTTCTAGGATCGCTGAGTGCATAAAAACCAGGTCAGCAGGTTACCTCTGCAAATAGCTATTCTTCAGAGGAAAACTAACGAACTAATTTAATTTATAAACATAGTTCATACACAGNACTGGACTACACTTACTCACCAGCACGGATGCTAAAAGCAGTGTCAGTTAGTCTGTGCCGTCACTGATAAACCTCTGCAAATCCGTTCATCTCAATGACGCTCTCAGTGACATTACATTTCGGGAAGCCCTGGCACCGTTGCACTGCCCTGAACGAATGCAGACATTAGACCTCGCAAGCAGCTCCATGGCTGGTTTCTGTCACTGCCTTCCCCATGAGCAGGGCTAATGCAATTGCATTGTTGCTGCTTCAAAAGTAAAACCTTTCTGCATTTGCAGGTTGCTTTGTAGGTGCAGATGAGTTTTCAGAAATCTTGGATGCATATCTGAAGAACAATTTAGCAACTTTTAAGGTTTACTAATTGCTAAGAATAATATGTTCTTAAGCAAGTTTCCTGAGTCTGCCAGTTTACGTAGGTGAGTAAACTAGACAGGTCAAATAACTGGCGTGGTTTATAAATAGACTTTAAAAAAATCTCCATATATAGAATAGTATCCAGACTTTCTATTGTTTGAAGCAAATGATATCATTATTTGGATGTCTTTCCAGAACTGAAAATGACTAGACTTCGGAAACTAAAAGTAGTTAAATATAGAAGTTGCTACTTTAATGAGTGGATGCTGTGTTTTATTATTCTGCTACTAGTATGTGAACAAATGCCTTTCTGTTCTTAGGGATGGGAAGGGGGATTTTATTCCAGTAATATAAGATACTGGACAAAAGCCAAATTCTGATTATGAGCTGACAGTGTCTTTACCCTCATTTCTTTACGGAAAATATTTCTGATCCCTTCTGCAATGTAACTGCACATCTGAGGTCATAACACTGTCCACTATCTTGTGCCTTGCATCAATGCCTTTACACTTGTGGAGGTCAAATACAAAACATACAGTGATTAGCATAAAATAAAGTAATAGAATAAAAATTAAAAGAGAAACAAACTGTGCCTTTCAGTGTCGCTTCACGTCACAGACTCCCTAACAAGTGATTACATCTACTTTGCCAAGTCAGAGTGTTTTCTTCACCATGGATAACTAGAAAACACTTCTGACTCCTGCAGTGCTACTTTTTAAAAACACCTAAGTAGCTTCCGTGGAGATACACTTAATTTCTAGGAGTGGGGTATTGGGAGTAAGGGATCATATTAAGATATCCAAGCACTCTTACTCTAAAGACCATCACCTGTTTAGATGAGGAATGCCATGTTGGTCTGTTGTCTCCCGAGAGAAGATGATAGACTAAACCGACACGCATCTCTGAAAGTATGCAATTACAAAGATGGAACCAAGTTTAACAAGATGTCAACTTTTAATTTACCAATCCATATTTTTCTTCAGCTACTTCTGCATGTTCTATCTTTCTCACAAATTTAGCTAAAAATGCCCATTGGTTGATATGAAATCATCTACATATGGGCATGTACATATTTACAAGGTGTCTGAGTTCTCATTATAATCGGGAAAACCAATGTGCATGCCTTAATTAATACAAATAATTAATGTACATGCCTTTGCTTACCTTTATAAAGACACTTCCCCCTTCAAGCTTTTACTAGTCTCATATCTGTGAGGGTTTTTTTTGCAAGCAATTCTTATCCTTAAGTTGGTAAAACAGAAAATGAGGTGCTCATGAGCAACACTTCTGTTGTCCTTCTGTAATCACTATGGGCCTTAGGTGTAAGGTGATGACCATATAATGTTTGCCCCTTTGTAAGATATAAGAGATATTTTCAACCATGACTGCAGACTCTTCAGAGAGCTTAGTTTGCCTGCAGCATCACCTCTCTCTTGTGCACGTTCAAGCCTTAGTTGATGATTAAGACACAAATTGACATTCCTTTAGGCAACTAAGTCATCTGCCTCTAATAGAGGAGTGTCAGAGGACACTGTTCTTTCTCCTCTGGATACAATTTTGTTCTAGGAGAAACCGTCTGCATCTTAACTCTCCTTCATTAGCTCCTGATTGCTGAAGCACATTCATGCAGAGACGTGCATCTGCTTTTTAGGATTTCCTTTCCCACGGCATTACAGATTCTTCAAAATTAAGCAGGAGTGATAGATTTTTCTATAGTGGTGACTATTTTTTATTGTTTGATATTTCAAAATGTTTTAGTTGGATTTTCACATTTCATATTCTAGTATCCCTCTTAGGGTAACATATAATCATTTCTGTGAGAGAAAAAAGGCCAAATGCAGCTGAATCCAACTTAATTACCTTTAAAATATGAGACCCTCATTCATTAACTTATTGATAGAAAACTATGTTACGGCGTACACTGCTTGCTTGGAAGTGTACTGTTTGCAAACAACTTCAAGTTGAGTGAGTGGGCAAGACCTCTGGACAGTTAATGAAATATCGATACTATATATTTAGGCAGCTTTTGAGATTTATTCTCTGACAGCCTCTTAAAGACCTTCCTTTTTTTTTTCTTTTTTTCTTTTTTTTTTTTAAATGCCTGCTATATCGCAGCGGCTCCTTCTGGATTCCATCTGGGTTGCTGGGTAAATATGTGTTTGGATCAAAGCCACAAAATTAGAAATGCTTTTATGAAAGTGTGAAAGGTAAGTTCACACTGTATCATGTCTGGCTTCTGCAGTTGTTACAAGGCTGTGTCTCGAGACTACAACATGAGAACTTTTTAATTTGGAGAAGGGATGGTAAATAGTACCTAAACAAAAGTGAACATGCGAAGCTGGGAAGTTTCACTTTGAAATGAAACAATGCAGCCTTCGAATTGAGGTCGCGTGCCAGAAGGTTCATATAATCAAGAGCCACAAGCCAGCCCATAAGAGGAGAGTCTTTTATAGCTTCACTTCTGAGAGGTACAGAATTCATATTTCCCATTGCTGGCTTCAACATACTTGCAGAGACACACTTGAGAAGACAAGTTTCTGTATATTCTGTCTGTTGGGATCTTCTCAGCATCAGACTTGGTATTCTCATGCCCTTTGTTCCTTCACACCAATCATCAAGCACAGGCGTCCCAGGCCCAGTGCTGCTTTTGGATACTCCTGTTGATGTTCCCATGCCTGTCAGGACTCAGAACCTGCTTGCTTGGCAACTTGCCCCCCAGTTTTCTCTATACACTCTCTAGTAAGAGGGAGGTGGCATGTGAAACTCTGCACCACCCAGTAATTCATAATTGATTGCCACAAACTTTGCTGTTCTCATTGCATTGGGATGACTGCATTAGGCAGTTGTTAGGATACCAGCTTGCTTTGTAGAGCTGGTGGTAAGTCTCTTTGTGTTCCTTCTGGGACCAGTTTCCTCATCCAGGTAATTTTTCATGGAAGGATGTGTAAATACATGGCTCCCTGTACTTTTGCTGGGAAGTGTAAACATTCATATGATATTGAGGTCATGCACTAAATCATTCCAGTTGCCATGCATCTAGTCTAGAATAGGTTCTGGCTCCCCTTCAAATATGAAAGAAAGAATTATTTCTTAGCGAAATAATTCTCAGAACAGTTGGAGAGAGGATCCACACCCACATCTTTTCCTTCCTCTCTGAATGTGCCAATTTATCTCTCCCTCTCCGTCTCCAATTAAGGTCTTCACAGTGGTCTTACTGTCCAGTGCACTGGTAGCTACTGGATTGCAAGCAGGCGGTTTTAGATGGTTGGTTCTTTCTTTGGCATTGGGCCTCTGGGGTCAGAGTGTTTTCCAGACGAAGCCTGACACTGAGCAGTCCAGGCCTCCCCCACTGACTATTCTCCATACTTGCTCTGAATGGTTGTTTATACATGTTTCTAGAGAAGTAAGTTTGGCATCCAGGCAACAAATGTTTTCGACTCTTTAAGGAGTAAAATGATGGTTTTGAGCAAATCCAACTGTGCAGTCACATTTGAAACCATTGAAGCTGTCTGGTTTATCAACAGTCATACTCCTACCTCATATTTTTTCTCCTTTCTTTCAAAGGACGTAGAAGATTAATGTTTCTAAGCCAGGGCCTTCTAAACCGAATTTGAAATTAATCTTGAGATCAAGTGTAGAAACAGAGGTCCATACTGGAGGTGCGAGCTGGGCTGGTCTCCCCGGCAGTGACGCAGAGGGCAGCCTGGCAGACATGCCAGAAATCCCTTCAGGACTTCCAAGCTGAAGTCTCACGTGAAGCATCCGAACATGCTTCTCATTGTCACACTGCAGAGGCATGCAGTACATGAGCACCCTCAGATGTAGTTCAGCTTTTCAGCAAGCTCCCAAACCTTTTCAGACCTCTCTTAGTGAAACTTATCCAGCTCAGAGGAGACACTGCAATTGGAGGGGAGAACACAATGAGGCTTGTCAGGACAGAAGTTAATGCACAACTTTATCAAAGAAAATGTCGGCGTATGAAGTCTTTTGATTCCCTGTTGCAATATTTTCATTATAATTTCCGTAATTTTTTTGAGCTGTATGTAAGGAAATGGCTTATATTTCCTGGTCTTTCTATACTCATAGAACTGTACTTTGAGGTCTGTCCTTTGGTTGCCTTTGTTCTTTGTCAGGATACCAACCCTTGAAGTGGGCACACAGAGATAACGTTTACACAAACGTTGCCAAGATTAGCAATAAATAAATCATTAATGTGTGGAAAAGTTTAAAGAGAACTGCTTCATGTTTCTGGGGTTTTTAAGAGTTTGGCTGAATGAAGCTGCATTTAAGTTGTTTTTTGTTGGCTGAAGATGTCTAAATACAGAAGTAATATTGGGGGGGGCAAAAAAATTATGAGAAAGCAGGAGGGCAAAAAAAGATTTTGTGTTGGGATACCCACATTTTTATGCTTTATATTTCACATACATGAAAATGAGAAGGTATTCACACTAGGCAAATATCCACATGTTACAAACATAGATGGCACTTAGGTGTTTTCTCTTGCTTGTGTTTAAGGAGTGTTCACATTCCTTGAACCATCAATCTTCTATTCTTTCCAGCACAGTCACCCAATGATATTAGAAAGAGAGTTGGAAAAATCCTTCTTCTCCCTTTACATTTGTTGCTTTCCCCATTCCCTTTCTCCATTCATTCCAGCCTAGTTTGCAGCCTGATGGTTAAAGCTTTCCCGGGGATAGGTGCATCGTTGATTCTCTCCATCAGAGAACTGCAGCGAGACTGTGCTGACTGCTGTGCTATTGTGTACGATGAATGGGGCAGAGGAAAGCTGCTCTGCTCAGTCTTTCTCTACCTCATCATCTCCTCCAGCTCCATTTTAAAAATAAAGTAGCTGTAAGCACATTTTCCAGTAGGTCAGATTCCTCGAGCTGGCCATGCTCATATGGGCCCCTGTGGAGATACCAAAGCTGGTAGATAAAAGAGGGCGGAGAATGAATGATACTCATCTGCAGATACTCATCTGTTCTGGACTGGTTTGTCCTGGTCTTTGCAAGGAAAGTCTGCTCTGGAGATGCCTGCTTTCAAACCCTGTGGGCCACCTCCCCACAGAGCTGGGGGTCTATCTCCAGCCCTTCATGTGTGATAGTTTCCACCTGATTTTCAGATCCTAGAACACATTGTCTGGAACCCACATGACCGGGGTGACACTTCTATGCATGAACAGAAGCAAAACTGCTCTCCTGCCAGCAGGAGGACAAGGAGATGGACAGGATGTTTTGGTGCCTCTAAGATAAAGTGGAAGCTTTGCAAAGGGGTCTTACTCCGCAAATCCAATTCTCACCCTTTAGACTGGAGATGTTAGATGTAACTTAATGATGTTGACTGATCAAAGAGCACATCTCTAAGAACTTAATAATACTTTAGTTGATGAAGGAAAACACCACTGTTATTAGTAGCATTAATTCACAACTCCAACACTGTATGAAACAGTGAATTACAATTCTAT
Source organism: Todus mexicanus (assembly GCA_013389965.1). Classification (NCBI taxonomy): domain Eukaryota; kingdom Metazoa; phylum Chordata; class Aves; order Coraciiformes; family Todidae; genus Todus; species Todus mexicanus. The sequence continues at coordinate 13,403 of WEIS01019426.1, read as the reverse complement.
TGCTAATCATTAGTATTCCTGTAAAACTGCTATAAAGAAATCTTAGGATTCACACAAAAGAGCTATGGAGTTGTAATTCTATTGCCTTTGCCCCTGCAACTGGTATTCGGGTGTAAGCCTATCCTCCTTTATAAGTTTATTCCTTCTTACTCCGCTGTCCCACAGCAAGTCTTGTAGTGACTTGTCTGGTGGAGAGACCTATGGGCTCTCCTAAGGGGGTTCCCAATGAGCTTGTGCCTGCAGGTCAGTGTCACCACTGCCTGCAGATGTCCTTGATCTCCTCTTAGTATATCCTCACTGTCTTTGTTCTTCATCTAATTGGATGACCCATTCCTCTTTTTTTTTTTCTTTTCCACCTTTTTACCACCCTCTCACTTCTTTCTCTTTACCTATACTCCTCCCAAATAAACAACCTATTCAAGTTACTTTTTCCTCATTGATCCCAATTTTGTTGGACACATCCACTAGACCTATAACAGATACTCTCTGTACGTAAGGTGAAATAAAAGAAATATATACAAATATAGACAAAACCAGTATCAAACCCATCCCCGATAGCAATTACATCACCATCACCACTAATGCTGTGGAGCAGGCACTGGGGAAGTCCCAGACTGGACTCAATGGCAGACAGGAACTGGATTCAGGAGCTGGATTCTGCAACTGGATTCAGGAACACATGAATTGAGATCAAAGGCAGAACAGACAGAGTCCTCCGCAGACGCTGGCCGTTGAGGAAGAGAGCTCGACCCTGGTCTTTTCCATTTGAGCTCCCTGTGTGATTAATGCAACCCTTTTATTCCATGTGGCATCGATAGCATGATGAGTGGAAAGAAACTTGCCTTGAACATTCAGCCTAGTACTGTTAACTGTGGCACCAGAAGGAGCTGTGCTTCAGTACCAGTCACTTCCAAAGCAGCTTGAACTTCTTCATATGCTGCCAATATCTCTTTTTTGAGTAGCAGTATAGTTAGCCTTGGAGCCTTTGTATCCTCAACTCCAAAATTCTAGTGGTCAACCTTTAGTCTCTCCTGGTGCTTTCTTCAGCCTCCAATAGAGTCAGTTCTTGAGATCATCCTGTTATTCCAGTAATAGTAACAGATTCTGTCCCTTTATGATTCGATGGCATTAGGGTGCACTCTGCGCCAGTGCCTACCAGGGCTCTATACTTCAGTGGCTCAAATGCACCAGGCCACACAGTCCCATAAACTCTGTTGTCCTCCTCCACCTGACTAGAGGCAAGGCCCCTCTAATTCTGAAGGTAGCACCCATTGTTGACAATTGGGTTTGTGTAGTTCACCAGGTTCACATGCTTTACCTGGTTCACAGATTTTGCATAGTTCACAGGGTGTGCAGGGGTTACATTTTTCTCAGTGTTTATGTGGTTTACAGAATTTGTGTGCACTACAGACATTACATTGTCATTCCCTCTACTTACATCTGAGTCTGAGGCCTGCATACCTAGACAGAGAGCTGCTCACAGTAGGCTGGGGCAGCCTCCCTTCTGGAAGAGCTCTCTCTTTTCTTTATTTTAGTTTGTAAGTAGAGTACTCATGCCTGTAGGGCAGAGTTAGGGTTGCCATCCCATCTATTCATTTTCTCTCAAAACTCAAAGAGCAGAGACTGAGGGTACATGTACTGTTTGTGTTTAGCTCGTCTTGTAGAAGAGTGGCTTCTCCTAATGGCTTCAACACGAGTCTATCCAGGAGAAGAATATGATCTATTCTCTCATCTAGGTTTTCAAACAGTTTTTCAGATTATTTAGTCATGTCCTTAGCCACAGATGATACACAGGCCTGTAGCAGACCAGAGACACCATCTTCACACTGTCGTAATCTGTTAACCACTTCAGTCACAGCTGGTGCCTCATCATCTGTTCCCCAGATCATTGTCGACATTGCACTGGAATGCACTGATGGTGCTTGCTGCACAAACTTCTGCAATGTGGGTTGCTGGCATGGGATTCCATCATGGTCTACTACTCACCTGTCACCATAAATGACCTGTCACACAGCTAATTCTCTCAGATCCTTTAATAACTTTTTCCATGGTGGTCCATTTGCTTGGGTGGCATTCAGTGTCATCCTTAAAGGGATATCTAGACTTTACACCTGGCAAGAGTCGCCTCCAGAGACAGAGAGCATTATTCTTTCTCACAAGCACTTGGTCAATGCCTCCGTCTCTGGTCAGGATCCCAAATGCCTGGCTTCTCTACCGTCCACCCTGATGGTATTGGCTCCATTATCCCAACATAGGAGCAGCCAGGTTGTCAGTGGCTCACCTTCACGATGGCTAAAGTCCTTTCTCACTTTTTGCACCTTCTTCAGTGGTAAAGGTTTGGTGCTAGCCTGTGCATCTGACAACTCCGCATCCAAGGGGTTTGCTTTAGAAGTACCTGCTCCTTGATCATCTGGTGCTCAGCCAATTGTTGAAGGACCCACTCCCTGATCAACTGACGACACCAGGCGTTCTGGTTTTGCTAGGTGTTTATTTCCTGTCACAGGGGGGTCAGCCTTCACATCTGGTTCTGACTCCCACTCCGAAGTTTCCACTTCGGAAGGACACTCTGCCTGATCTGTCGCTGGGTATAATAGGCTGTATGGCTGTTTCATTTGTTTGCCTCTCACAGGGGCAGCTTGTATTGGTGCAGATTGAGTGGGAATAGGCACAGTAGCTATTGGTCTATCTGCAGTTGTTCTTGCTGGAGTTGAAATAGCTATGGTCCTCCTTCTTGGAGTTGGAATAGCAGCAGTGCTAGCTGCCAGAGTTGAAGCAGCAGCAGTGCCCATTGTGGGAGCTGGAGCATCAGCCGTGTTCGTTGTGGGGACTCATGTGGTCTGAGTAGCTGCAGTGCTTTTCGCAAGGGCTTGTAGAGGGTGGATGGCTGCAGAGCATGTCATAAAACCTCATTGAGTCCAAGTAACTGCAATGTCTTTTGCAGAAGTGGCATCCACTGTAGGAGTTGAGGTGGCTGCCTGACAGACGTACACCTGCACAGATGTTTAATCTGATGTCACACAATAAATAGAATCAAAAATCTGATGATAATGATAATAATAAAAATAACATGATATTTTCATTATAATAACCATATCCAGAATCCTCACAAATCAGTGGAATCCCAGAATCTAGTGGTCAGATTAGCATATTGGGAAGAAGTAGCACTTCCTGAGGTAAAACCGAAAGTAACCTTACTAACAAAATCCACAATGTGACACCGGTAGTACAGAGACGTATTCACTGACCAGATCAGCACAGCTTAAATCAGTGATAAACACCACAACAAAGCAGCAGCTTTCACTCAGTGCCCAGAACCATTGGCTTTCAGATATACAGTGAGAACAAGTACACAATAACACAATGCATATGGCACATAAGGTGACATTATGGCACTTAGCACTGAAGCAAACTCTAAAAAGACAAAAAATAATCCTGCTCGCAGAAATTACATGCTTTAAGTAGTCTGCTTTAATTACCAACTCTTAAAGACTCTCAGATAAAAAAGGTCTGATGCTCTTTCAGCTGAGCACACTGATATTCGAACTATTCAGGCAATCTATCAGAGCTCCAATTGTGCCCCACGTTGAGTTCCAATAAATCTGTCAAGGCCTAGGGTCAGGGCCATCCACTAGATCTGTAACAGATGCTCTCTGTTAACCCCTCTGCCACCCCAAAGGGGAAGAGAAAGGGAATATGGGAGAGAGACTTAAGGACTACAAAGAAAACTAGAACAACTTTAATACAAATAATAATAATAAACTGGAGTATATACAAATATATACAAAACCAGTTTTGAACCCAGCCCTCCCTAATGAAAGTTATGTCACCATCACTGCTGCTGTGGAGCAGGCACTGGGGAAGTCCTAGACTGGACTCAGCAGCAGATGGGAACTGGATTCAGGAGCTGGATTCTGGAACTGGCTTCAGGAACACACAAATCAGAATCAAAGGCAGAATGGACAGTCCTCCTTGGGTGTTGGCCATTGAAGAAGAGACTTGGCCCTTGTGATCCCTCAGTTTTATACTGAATATGATGTATATGGCATGGGATACCAGCTTAGGATCACCTTCTCCTGGCCACTTCTCCTCACAAGTGCAGCCTTTTATTTTCTGCACCCCCAGTACACAACATTTAGCAGAGACCTTGGTCTGCACACCAGTCCTTGATAATAACTCTAAACATGGAGCATTAGCACTGCTAGAAGCAAACGCTGTCAGCGAAAATCTGCCGTTAACTTCAGAAGAAGCAGTTAGTTAGAAGAGACTGAGCTGTATCCTAGGACTCACTCTTCTCCCCACTGGACCAAGTAGTCCAGGCACCTGTCTCATCAAAACTACGTTGTGTTGTCACCATTGGTGTTATGTTCCCAGAAATCTGTTTTCCTCGGGACATAAACAGTTGTGGTACTTTAAAACTGCATTGTCCATTGCTAAATTTTAAACTGGGCTTGCATTCTAATTATTGACTGATCCATTTGATTTCACTTCATCTCAATTGTATGCCTATACATATATTTGTTTTTGACAAAGTTTTACAAGGATCCTTGACAGATTTTTCTTTTAACATTAACAAATGTTTAAACCATAATATTCTATGCTGAAACTTCCCAGTAATGTCAGGTTAAACAACAGTGCAGTGATCTGCCTTCAAGAAATCATAGACAATCATAGATAATGAAGTAGAAAACGCTATATATGACTAAAAGCCACTAGCAGTCAAAAAGTGAAGAAGTGGAAATTAGGCAATAAGGAGAGCCCAGTTATAATCCAGAAGAGATACATTAACTCTGGTCTCAAATGTTTTCCCATTATGTTCCTTACCTTTGGAGAATCTTCCAGATTTTTCTTTTCATTATCTGAAGAATCTATGTGCATAAAAGGACATAAAATGAGAAAATATGAAAAAAAAAAAAAAAGCTTCCTAAAATTGTGGAAGAAAACAATTGTGTCCCCACATTAGCTGCTGGTATTGTTACGGCATGCAAATTAAAATGTTGGATGGTGGGTCGTACACAAACAATAGACCTTGAACTTCTTCCAGCTGCATTAGCAGCCTCCTTTTTTTTTTCTCTTTTACAAGGGCACAAATATCTTGCCATAGTTCTGATTCACACCACTTAGCAACAGTTTACCAAATTTAGAGTCACACTGCAAATTAAGAAAGAAATAAACTTATTGTTCTCCTTGTTGTTCTCTCAATAGGCATAATAGAAAAATCACATGATAAAATTACTATAGCTGTGAGTGTTACTGTTAGGCTGGGATATTCTGTTATTTATAGGTCCAACCAACGCAGATCTCTAAAAGTTTAGAATTGATTCTGATTAATGACAGCACTACTAAGCACACTATGACACCATGGAGATCATGAGTTTGTGGCCATCCAAACATTTAACTAAAAAATGAAGCAACCTGAGAAAGCTACTTGAGTTTATAAAACTGTCTTGGCTTATTTCTTCTAAACAATAGCCTAAACATAAAGCAGAGTTCATAACATGACACTAACATCCATGCAATAATTTCCTGAATCAAACAACTAAATTCTGAATAGCTCGGCCTGTGGTTTCTGCTCTGTGGATCTCTTTTAGCAGTATGAAAAGCCTACTTGTGTCATTAAATGTGAGAATTAAATACAAAGCTGAAACAAAAGTAGTTTGATATATAAAACCGCGTAAGATACAGACATGAACCCTCTCATGACAAGCATAAGAATTTGTTTTGGGAAGTTTGTATTACTGCCTGTCATAAGATTGAGAGCCTGTTGTATAAATATGACCAAAGGAGGATTTAGGCAATGCCTGGGACCTGCTCCATACGTTTTATTCATTTGGCTCCCAGGGAGGAATCCAAACCCCGGAGCTGTGTTTCCAGGTTCTCAGTAGTCTAACAGCAGAAGTGGATACCTGAGAAACACGACTCAGCAACCCGAGGTGTTGAGTAGGGCATTGCTTAGAGCAATACGAAAAATGTGAGCATGGCCCTGTTGGTCCCTCTCTGTGCTTTAGCTCCTCGAGTCAGAGCTAGAGGCAGGAAGAGCAGCATCACCGCTATGTGAGCAACAGCACAGAAGCCAGAGCACCCATCTTGTTTTGGGAGCTTGTTTATGCCCCTGTCACCTCCCATCCAAGGGATGATGTGCTCAAGCTGTGAAGGAGGCAGGAAGCATGAAGGGACCATTTGTTGCTATTGCAGCACAACAAAGAATTCAGGGTTCTTCCAGCCAGGAGGGGAGCAATGACATGGAGCCTGATTCTGTACCCTGCATCTGGGGTGGCTCAGGGTTTGATCTAAGGAGCAGAGCACATGAAAATTAGCAGCCATACTGAAGGAGGGGCTGTGGCTCCCAAGATATCCTTCCTGTAGCCACTAGATTTCAGTCCTTCTCTCTTTTTCTTCTGGCTCTATTAATTATTCACGGTGGGGGAAAACCAAGTTCAGAAATAGTGATGAGAAATCCCTTCCTCCTTTCCCAGATGACTTACTAGGCTGCTGAGACGCTTTCAGGGGTTCAAAACCCTGGGTTTAGATGGGCCGAAGGCTGGTCTTCAGAGTATTCCTGATTCTTAAGTTACAGTTATGAAAGTCACACCACAGCATGCACAGCATCTCTGCTGCTCAGATTTCTGAACAAGAGTGACTGTGGCTGCTGCATTTCGTGCAGGCAGGGTGTGCTGGGTGTAATTGGAGTTGGCCTGCCTGTTGAAGTCCATCCAAAGCTTTGCATGGAGTGGTGCATATTTTGTGATCCATAAATTTGCAGCCCAGGCCAAGGTGGTTCTGGACAGGAAGGAGAGATGTAACTGCAGTCATCTACTTAATCTAGGTCTGACTTCTAGGTCACGGTGATTGGTTGCTTGCAAATTTTAGGTGCCTCCAAAATAGGTGGCCATTGAAGAGGAGAAGGCAGGAGTTTGGGTTATGATTTTGAACATGATACCTACGTCTTCCTTTATGTTCACTTATAAATATTTTAAAATATAGCAACGCTTTAGAGCATGGATAGAAGGATGCACTGCACTGTGACCTAGGACTTAGTCCATGTCCCTGAAGAATCCAAGCAGCTGCGCTTCTGTGATACGATACTGTTGCCTGTGTCAAAAAGATGCGTGAGATACTGCTTAGCATGGAGATGCAATGTTTTGAAAATGTGAAGGGAAATTAATAGAGTAACATTATATTTCTTGATGCTGATCTCCAAGAACTGGAAAGCCACTCACAACTGCTTCTAAGCATAGATTAAAGAGGTTTCAACTGGAAGCCATAGATCTGATCCTGGTCTTTTGCTTGGGCAAGTTCCCAGCAAGTACACTAATCAAAGCTTATTGTGCTGTGCCAGGTATTGTAGCTGACACCTTTTAACTTTTGTTTTATGTGTGTTCTGGTTTGCAGGGTGGAAAGAAATACACAGGACCATGTGGAGGCAGAGACTGCAGCGGAGGATGTCAGTGTTTCCCTGAAAAGGGAAGCCGTGTAAGTAACGTTTTTCCCTCTAAAACATTCTTGATGGTCCTAGTTCAACACCATTTGCTGTAGGTGGAGTTGCATCAGACTGTTAAGAGTGTTCAAACGATTATTCTTTTTCAGGAAAAAGTTACTGTTGTTTCATGTTACTTTCTCAAAGGCTTGTAGATTTAAAGAAATACTTTGTTATGAAACACAGCAGGTTCTTCTCTCAAAGAGCAGGGCTAAGGGACCTGACAGCCATGACGAGCTGATCAGGTGAGAATATTAGGGACACTATGTGCTAGAGCATCATTGGATTGTGTGACAGTGCTAAATTAATATGGACAAAATCGCTCAGTAATGTTCTTGAAGTCTTTCTAACAAAGTGGTATCTGATGAAAGGATAACCCATACATGTGATTTCCATTAAAACAAAGGGGAACCAGACCTGCAAAACCTGAAATCCCTGCTGGAACGGAACTGCTTGGGACTTCTGGCATTAGATTGTTGCTGATAGTTTGTTCTTTGCTTTGGGGAATAGTGAGGAATGAGGCAGAGGAAAAGAAATGGGGTGGAGAGGATTAGCCACCTGCCACAAAGAGCTCCGAGAAATAGGGCAGTTCCTATTCTGTATGGCTTGGAGCCCCGGCTGGCAGGCTCCTTCTGTACAGCTTGGTCTTCTGCAGCTGAGGCAGTGACTCAGCCTTTTCCATCCACCCATCTCTAAGAATAGGTCAGGCAAGAGACATGGCGGCAGGTCATATGCTTGTTCTACTATCATAAACCTCATAAGATTTTTTAATTCTCTGCCTTCCCTCCACGCAGCAGACCATCAGTTCCCATTCCCATTGCATTCCTCAAGCTTGACTCCACGTCTGAGTGGAGGAAGAGGTGGTAGGAAAGTCACAGTGTAGGTGGGAGGCAAGGAACACTCTTGTTTACAGCAGAAGTCCCGATGTCTCCGTGGAAGTCAGATGATCCTGGGGTTACCATGCCATGAGGACCGTAATGGTCATACTCCCATCCCCTGATCACGATCTGTTCCCAGTCTGCTTTCCATTACAATAACCAAATGGCAAACTGATTAAGCTGAGGACAAACAAGCCCTCCCCTGAGACACAGCTTCTGGTCAGGCTCCCTCCAGCTGTTACTTGCCTTACCCTCATTCCCCAGAACATGAAGTTTGGCGAGTGCCTCCTGCCACTTCCCTCCAAGGGAAAGTCAAAAACTGATGCTGTATGAAATGGCTTCAAGTGTGACATTGCTATGTCTTTTTTCAGTGTCATTTTATTTGGTTCTAAAAGCAAAGCATGAATCTACTTGTTCTTCACTGGAGTTCGTGAAAGTATCTGTTGCAAAACCACCAGCTTTTGTGACTGAAATATTTTTCACATTCCTTATTGACTGAATAACCTTTGATTTCAAGTTGCCAAGTGTGCAGGACAAGAGTTATCTAAACAGAAGTAACTGCATAGGTTAGAAAGCTGAAAATGTTAAATTACCAGAGTATAGAACCAATTAGGTGTCACTGACAAGAAGTTCCCTCTGAGTTGCTTAGTATCAAGACTGGGAGATAAGGGCAGATTTTGTGTACTTGCTCGCTACTCTCACTCTGATTTATCTCAGGGAAGTAAGTAACCCTAGTAACTAATCACACTGGTCTCCCTTTAAAGAGAGTGAAAGAGAGAAAAGGAGGATGCTGTGAAACATAAATTATGTTTGGCTATTTGTGGTTAGTTGTGCATGATGTGAAGGAACATGGGGGAAAGTGATTTAAAGAATTTTATAACACTTCAAGAATTGTATTTTAACTCTCTGAAGTTATACGTCTCACTCTGAGTCAGCATACACTGCATGAATTTTGTGTCTGCTGGTCTTTTTACATGTCACAACCCCTGTTAAACATCTGGTTTAAGGAACAAGATTGGCCTTTAGAGACTAGTCAAATTTGGCATAGCTTCTGATCTCATGCTAATCCTCAATGGGAATATTTATTTTCACAAAACCTCTGTATAATCTGGCACGACACACATTTTCTGTTCGAGGTGACTCATTACATGCACAATAGACATATTGCATGTTTGCACTTGTAAGAGTGCCTGAAGCAGTCTGTCAGAGCCTGCTTCTGCAGCGACACTCCATCGCGGGACGGCAGAACTGTCACTTGCAGGGCATCTGGCACTTAGGTGGGAACAGTGCTGCGGGGGGCTGCTGCCGCCTGTCAGCCCCACCAGCCCCTGAAAAGACGTGTTCGTGACAGACCTCTCAAAACTAGGCAAACAAAAGCACTTCCCTGGATTGCTGCTACCGAAAGCGTATCAGGAACTGTTGAATGAAGTACATTCATTGGAGTGGTAAATACATTTGCAAACTATAAAAGTAGAGAAAGTCTAAAGAAATGCCAATATTTATATGTGCTTCTACTTGATTTTCTTTTGTATCTTCAGTTACAGTCTTAAGGTGTACAGCATTTATTAGATGCTTCTTTTTCTTTGTTGTCTTAATCCAATGGCTTTGGTGTTTTTAAGAACTGTTTTTTACAAAATATGCCTGCTGATATTTACCAGGGGCTCTGAGCTAGAGTCAGAGAGGCACTGTGTCAATGTGTGAGGATTCAACCAGACTTTGGTGATTTGTGCCAGGTCTCCAGATGCAGGACAGCTGGAAGCCCCATGCCTCTATCTGTGCTGCTTTTGGTTTGGGACTGATGAGGTTACACACAAAGGCACAGGAAAGTTTAATCGTGTCTCATATGGGCAGTTTTGAGGGACAGAAGCCCACCTAGCACAAATTAGTGCCTGCACCTGGCAGGCCTGCCAGAGAGAGGTATGTGGGTTTAGTTTTTCCTCCATTCTTTTTTGACTGGGCTCTGCCCTGCAACTTTCCCTGGACTCAGACACAGCTTGACAAAATCCAGTGGGGACAGGAAAGTGAAACAGCAGGAGCTTCGTCTGTTGTAGAGGTGGAGGAGCTGCTGCGGCAGAGTAAACATAACCTCCAACCTCCTGCCCCTCATCAGAGCTGCTCCTGGGACTGCAAAGACACCTGTGAAAGGCACTTTCTGCCTCATTACCAGAGGAAAACAGGTTGAATTCAAACATTCAGAGAATCATCGAACATTGCTGATGACCACATTTGCAGTTCACAGCAAATGCTGAGCTGTTGCTTGGAGAAGTCTCTCTGAAGGAACGCCTTTCTTGGGCCACACACAATCCCCTTCAAGTTCCCACCTCTTGTCTCACTTTTTTAGTTCACACCTTTGGAGGAAGAAGAACAAAGGGAACTTATTCCATAAGCTGTTGTGGGGTTTTTTCCTAGTGGCTAGCAACACTCTAGTTGTCATTCTTTTTCACTGGAACCTAGTTATTTTACTTAAACCTAGGTTTATGTTTACTGTTATGTGGATACAAATATCCAGTCTATTAACTGGACTTTGCAACTAGGCAGGTACTTAGAGCTGGGGATACAGGATCCAAGCTTGGGAACCAGCCTCATCTTCACCTTGCCTGCTCACAGCTGGCAAAAAAATGATTCAGATTCCACTGGAAGTCGAAGCTCCTGCAGGAATGTCCGAACTCGCACACACAAAAAAACCCAACCCACCGCATAAGCCTCAGTGAAGGGCACAGGGTGAAAAGGGAGAGGAAAGACAACAGACTCAGCAACTTCTCCCTCAGATGAGACAAACTCATCTTCTCATTTTCTCCTAAGACACCATCTCCTAAGTTGTACTCCTTTGACAACAGACTCATCCTCTCCCTAAACTGCATGTGGGGAAAATACTGTAAGGACTACCCAGTTGCCTGGGGAAGAAGGAAAGGAGAAGAGGGAAGCACTGAAATACAGAATTTCAATACTGAATTATTGAATGAAATTAAAACCCTGAAGTAAAGGAATCAAACAAAACAGACCGAAAACACACACACAAAAAATCAAACAAAAAACTTCTGGTGTCTTTATTTTTCCTCTAGGTTTTTATCAGAACTCCTAACATTTTGAGATTTACAGTTATTTGCAAACCATATACTGGGCAGAGTACAATAGATGCACCTTTAAAATATTTTTAACGTTAATGCACTTATGTAGGAAACGGTAACTCTTGTCGATACAATAGTTGTTTGGCCTGTTGAAGATCATAATCAATCTCACTTCATCATTGACCTAGAAGACTTTATAGCAAGTGGAAGTGAGTAGAAGTCTTTTTGATCTTTCTATACAGTGAGAAAATGCACTTTATTGATATCTGTCTTTGTACTTTCTGTCTGAGTCAAGCATCCAACAGTGCTCGAGCCTTTTAGCCATTGTTTTTGCAAGGGGCTGGAGTAATGAATGCTGTGAAATGAGAAGACAGCTTTGTGTCCCCCCATGAAAGCCACTTTTTGGGGATGCCTTTTAACAAAGACTATCATGAGGGTTCACTATAACTCCTTTACAGATTATTATATTGCTTTCACTAATGCAATGGCCAAGGGTAAGCCATCACCAGTTCACTTAGAATAATTTCCATCTGCTTTCAGGAGCTGTACAATTGTGAAAACTAGAAGCATTCTCTGAACAAGTTTAAATCTTGACACATGAGCTAGATCTAGAAGATGTTTTTCTTCACAGTCAAAAAACAATCAATAAAATACAGCATAAATATTCTAAAGTCAATTCCATTCTTAGGCTGTAGGAAAATGTTTAAATCCAATTAAATAATTCTATTAGCTGCTGGTGTTAATTCTTGAGTATCACAATTAATTGGCTTCTAAGCTGATCTAATGGCAGTATCTCCTTTGTAGTGCAGCTCCTCTTGGATAGTGTAAGTTAATCTGTCTGATGAAACTTGATATTTTACTCTGTTTTTACAAAATAAGAACATAAGAAATGTCTTCCCAAATTAGACCCGTAGTTCGTCCAGCCCACTGCTCTGTCAACAGTGGCAGTAGGAGATGCTATTTAGAGGGAACACAGAGGTCTGGCAACTTTCTGAAGTCCATTTCCCTTGTAACCAAGATCACCCTATTTAAGATGTGACATATTAACATTTTCCTTCAGTGTCTGTGTTTATCCCTGAGTTTATCTCATCCTTTTTAGAAGCTGCAGTAACTGTGTCTTCACAACCTCCCATGACACCAAGGAGTTCACTACTTAAATCATATACAATTGCTGTCCAACCTGTTCTAAGCTTATCTCCCTGTCGTTACATTAAGTACATCCTATTTCCAGTACTTTAAGATCTGGAAGGGAGCAGTTCTGCACTTATTTATTGCTTCCATAATTTTTTAAAGCTCAGACATATTCCCTCTTGGCTTTCTCCTGTCCAAACAGAAGAGTTGCAACCTTTTTAGGTTGACTTTTGAAGGCAGTACTTGAACTCTTAGTCCTTTTATTCCTCTCTCTATTCTGTGAGAGACCGGACTGTACACAGCACACAGGATTATGGGTACACCAAGGTCTTATTTAACAGCAAATTGACGCCCTCTGTTTTCTTCTCAATACTATTCCTGATGCCCCCCAATGCTGAAGCAAATCTGCCCACCCAGTTTGGTGAGGTCCTTCTGGACTTCCCAGCATGGGAGATCACCAGATCTCCCCATCCCCCATCCCCACCATGGTATTTAGCAACTTGAGAGAGGTTAGAATCATTGATAGACATGAGTATTTCACAGTTCAGTCCCTTCTCTAGCTCACTGTTGAAGTCTT
>WEIS01019425.1:0-13983 GCA_013389965.1 Todus mexicanus | reverse complement strand
CAGCAGAAGCAGGAGCAGCAGCAGCAGGGCCCGTCTCGTCTCGGCCATGGCGTCCCCGTCGCGGCGGCTGCAGACCAAGCCGGTGATCACCTGCCTCAAGAGCGTCCTGCTCACCTACACCTTCGTGTTCTGGGTGAGCGATCCCCGCCCCGGCCCCCGCTGCCTGTCGCGGCCGCGCCGTCCTGTCGCGACAGTGGCGAGCCCGAGCCGCGGCTTTCCCCTGCCCGCAGGTGACGGGCATCGTGCTGCTGGCCGTGGGCGTGTGGGGCAGGCTGAGCCTGGCCGTCTACTTCTCCCTGCTGGACGAGAAGGCCACCAACGTCCCCTTCGTCCTGGTGGGGGCCGGCACCGTCGTCATCCTCCTGGGCACCTTCGGCTGCTTTGCCACCTGCCGCGGCAGCACCTGGATGCTCAAGCTGGTGGGTGGCCCCAGACAGGGCGGGATGGGGTCACATCCCCTCCTGACCCATCCCGGCATATCCCATCCTTCCCTATCCCTGCATGCCCCATCCTTCCCCATCCCCTCCTGACCCATCCCAGCATATCCCATCCTGACCCATCCCCTCCTGACCCCCCCCGACCCATCCCAGCATGTCCTATCCTACCCTATCCCATGCCCCCTGTCCCATCCCATCCTTCCCCATCCTTCGCCATCCTATCCTATCCTATCCCATCCTATCCTTCCCTTCCCCATCCCATCCCCTCGTGACCCATCCTGGTGCATCCCATCCTGGCTCCATCCCATCCTGTCCCATCCTATCCTACCCCATCCCGTCCCATCCTTCCCCATCCCGTCTCAACCCCACCCCACCCCACCCTTTGTGCCCGCAGTATGCCATGCTCCTGTCCCTCATCTTCCTCATCGTCCTGGTGGCCGCCGTCGTGGGATTCGTCTTCAGGCACGAGGTGAGTCTGGGCGGCTGCCCCTGTCTCCCTGTGCCACGGAGTCAGTTTGACGTTGGTTTTAACCAAAGTGCAGTTGCAGATGTCACTGGAGGGACAGAGGTGCTGCTGGGAGCGGTGCTTAGCTTAGCTAAGGTGGGGTTAGACCAGCCCAAAGAGCAGCTTGGTCCCCGTACGGACACGTAAGGTCCCAGCACGGACGAGGCTGTGTGGAGGGTCCACCTGGCACAGAGCGCTTCCCCTCCACCAGCGCTGGGCTTTGATTTCTGGCTTTGGTCTATCTTCTGCAATGGTTTCTGTAATTAAAGCTCCTCTGAGGGCTCCCGCGCCGCAGAGCAGCCTGCTCAGGGGGTGCTTGGCCCGTGCAGCTCCTTGTTATTAGCCACAGCATCCCTGCTGCTGCAGCGCAGCCCGGCCTGCCCTGTCATACAACCTGTAATTGCCTGGGTGGCCGGGGAAACGTCTGCTGGCCACGGCCGGACTCATTCCTGCCGTCGCTGAGAGGTGACTAACGTGGGGCTGCAGGTCCCCGAGCACGGGAGGGGACGGCGCCGCCACAGAGACCTCTCTCTTGCAGATTAAGACAAACTTCGAGAGTAACCTCAACCTGGCCCTGAGGGACTACAACGTGACCACGGACCGGCACAGCGAGGCCGTCGACACCATCCAGAGAACCGTGAGTGCCCCGGGCTGGTGTGTGTGTGGTATCGGGTGGGAACACTCACCCTGGGACCCCCCGTGGTGCTGAGGGTCCTTTAGCACCATGGGCTCTGGAATTTGGGAGGAGGTGCTGGGTCAGATGGGGGCAGTTCCCGGAGAGGCGAGGCCGGGGGAGCCATGGGAGTGATGGTAGGACTTTAGGGGGTCAGTCCCGTGGTGTGACCATGCCCCTCGATGTGCTTCTCCCTCCAGCTGCACTGCTGCGGGGTGCAGAACTACTCGGACTGGGAGAGGACCGAGTACTTCTCGCAGAGGGGCATCCCCCGGAGCTGCTGCAAGAGCCAGGACGACTGCTCAGAGGAGGATCTGAAAGACCCGAGCAAAGCCAAGCTGAAAGTGTTTGTGGATGTAAGTTAAGCTCAGAAACATCCCCTGCCAGTCCTGGAGGTGGAGAGAGCGGAGGCGGGTGGGTAGAGAAGGGCTCACCCTTCCCTGGGAGGCTCGAGAGGAGAGCTGCGCTCTCGATGCAGATACCCCGTGGCCCAGGGACTCCTGTGGCGTGGATGGAGGAGAAGGGTGCGGAGGAATGAGCCCTGCCTCGTGTCTGAGGTCCCCTCGACTCCTTTGTTGGAGGCCAGGGACCAGCTGGACCCAAGCGTTTGTGCTGAGGGCTGCGTGTTTTGGAGGACTAGTGAATACGGAGGTAATTTCCCAGTAAAGATCATTTTGGCAGTGCTGACGTCTCCCGGCTGCCGTGCAAAGTCCTGACCTGATGGTGAGCATAGGTGACCTCATCAGGCAGGGACCAGCAAGGGGCGTTCCTCGGATGAGTCACCTTGCTGAACCCAACGCTCCGGCTCCTGTTGGGAGCAGCCCAAGGGCAGCGCTCCCCGAGATAAGGCGGCTGGGCTGGGAGGCTGCTCTCTGCAGCAGCGCCGATAGCGAAATGGCTTTGCGAGGTCAGGCAGGAGGGCGGCAGCCAGCAGCCCTCAGCTGCCTGAGTGGGACTGTCTTGCCCCGGAGCTGCCGGCGCTCTGGGGAGGTGTCAGCTTGTGCTCCTGCAGGGTGAAAAGCGCTGGACTCGTGTACTCACTTTCCCTCCTCTGCAGGGTTGTTTTTTCCTGGTAACGTCAACAATGGAGTCAAAAATGAGCGTTGTGGCCGGAATCTCCTTTGGCATCGCGTGCTTCCAGGTAACGCTCCCTTTTCTGGCCCAGGAGGAGTGCAGAGCGAAGCCGGCCTGTCTCCGGAGGTATTCAATTTCCGTGCGAATGTGTACAAAAGGCACAGCCTGTTTCAGCCAGAGAGGAGCGGCTATTCTGCAGATTCCCCTTGGGTTTAATCTCAGCCCCGTGCAGTTTCTAGTCTCTTTACGCCTGGGGCTGAGGCACCAGCTCTGTTTCTGTGAGCCCAGGTTATTTGAGAAGAGCTCCTGTCTGAAACAACTGACTTTAAGAAAACCCAAATGGAGCCTGTGCTGTGCCGGGCAAACTCCCTGCGTTTGCTGCTGGCAGGGATCAAATCACGCCTTTCCTTTTCCTACCCACCCACCTCCCTTTTTATCAGGGCGGCATTTTGGCATCGCTTCTGCGTGGCTGGGTCCCTGCGAGCAGTCACGGGCACCAACTGTGCTGGTGGCTCACGCCCCTCATGCCACCGTACCCTGCGATTGCGTCCTCTCCCTCCTGCTCCTTCATTTGCCCTGTAGGACACTTCCTGCAGGAGCCGCGGCCGCGATGTGCTCGCCGGCAGGAAATGAGAGGCCCCTGCCCCCAGCTCTGCCACGCTGATGCTGATGCTGCTGTGGGGCTTCCCGAGGTGCTGAGGGTTTTCCGACGCACCACAGCGGGAGCTGCAGGATGCACGGCCAGCCCTTCTCCAGCTGGTTTGCAGAGCCTTGCTGGGCTCTCGGTGCTGAGCAGTTGCAGAGCGAGCTCGGCTGGCTGTGACTTTGGAGGGACTTGAATTCGCCCTCGCCTCGACCAGCACACAGAAGCTGTGAGTGAGCTTCGAGGCGCAGTCCCCTGGGACCACTGGCTGACCGCGCCAGCACGGCCAGAAGGAACCCTGCCAAGATACTACTCCCATAAGGAGCGTGTCGCCGTGTGTTTCCCGTAACGGATGGGCTAAACTGGGGGAGAGACGGGAGCCAACAGCCCCCGGCTGCAGCTTGTGTTACCGAGTGCTTTCAGCTGCGGCTGGGAGAGCCCAAGAGCCGGAGCTGCTCTGCTGCTCCCAGCTGCTCGCCCCAGTCTCCTGCTCAGCTGGGCTGTGCTCATTGTGGGGACGCTGAGACATGACCGGCACACAAACCGTGAACTGCGCGCTCCCCGCTGCGAAATTATCTCCGCTGCTGCCAGGCTCGGGAATTGTAACCAGTTGCTGGCTTTTATCGCTCTTTCAGCAAGCCTCGCTGTGTCGTGCGGCCGGCAGGGACCCATCACGCAAAGTGCCTCTAACTTGGCTCGTGTAGGTCAAACTTCTGCAGGATCTGGCCCTAAATGTCTGTGCAGGGACTGGGAGGCCACGTTGTGATAACAGCAGCGTGTCCTTCAGACGCTGATGCGAAAACAGCAACCTTGCCTCCCCGCTGTCCTTGCAACAGGGAGGGGTGGCTGCTGTTCTCCAGTGGCTGTGTAATTGGCTGTGACGCTCCTGATATCTGTGTAATCTCCAAAATTGCCGTAAAACAGTAGATGCTTCATGAAGCAAAATGTAACGGGACGGAATGTGGAACATCTCTTGTGAGGAGCTTGTTTGGCTGATGTCTGCCAGGATCCTCCGCCTCAGCCTCTCTGAGTCTGAAACAGGGCACAGCAGCCTGGGGTGTGGTTTGTAAATCCCCCTGTCCACCTGGGGATTTTATAACACTGGTCCTCTGGAGCAATGTCTCAGGCTTGTCCCCTAAGACACCATGTCTTGGTTTTGGCTACCTCTGATAACGTGGGGGTTTTATTTTTCTGTTTTTCAGTTGATTGGCATCATTCTCGCCTGCTGCCTGTCCCAGTACATCACGAACAACCAGTACGAGATGGTGTAGCACGCTCTGGCTGTGGCTGGGTACGTCTGTCCAGCAGTGTAAGCTCGGTGGGCTGCCTCTGCATCCCTGCCTGCTGCCTGGTCCCCCGTGGGGACCTTCAGCGTGGTGGTGGGTACCGCTTTCGGGAGCATGTGGGGACGGATGGCAGCTGCCAGACCGTGTCTGCAACGGCACTTGAAGCTGTGTATAAATCTAGCCTTGCCTGTTCACACTTTGTCTTGTGCGCTGCAGGGTGTGCTCTCCACGGCCAGGGACGAGGCCACCACCTCCGCTTCTCCTCTGGATGCCGCTTCGTGAAATCTTGCTTTGAACTGACTGATCTTCTTCTCAACTAGCTCGTAGGAACGAGTGCAGCAGCTGTTCTGGTGCGCTCAGGGACTTGTCCTAACACTACTGTGCTGTGCCACCGCGTGGGATAATTAGTGTAGCTGCGGTGGTTACAGCAAGCGCGCTCCTCCGGGCGCCTCAGCCCCGGCTCTTTCCTCGGCAGCACGCTCGAGTGCCGTGCCGAACCGACCGTGCTGGCGGCCTTGCGGGACTCCCGGTGCTTGTCTTCAGTGCCTTTGTCGGGGAGGCGATGCTTCCCCGCATCTCCAGCAGCCCCTTCGCTCTCTGGACGCGGTTGCTCTTGAGATGGGGCTGTTGCCCTGTTGGTACACAGCCCTGCCTGCCTGGAGCCCTTGGCTCAGCAAGGTCTCAGCTTGTTGCCAAGCTCTCACTCCTCCCTGCCCTGGGTTTTATATACTTTTTTATAGTTGTACTTTTTTAAGTACAGGCCGTAGAGATTCTTTGTAAGCTGTAGCGAGGTTTGGTGATGTAGCTCCTGGTGCCTTGACTTTGGTAGGTGTCCTTGCACCGAGTCAGCTGTGACTTCTTTGTCAGTATTATATGCTGCTTTAACTCGTTTTGTGTATCGAGTAGAACTCTTTTTGTCCTGAGACACAATAAATATTAAAATATTTTACTCTATGAAGCCGCCTTGGCTTTTCATCTCCTGGAAATTCTTCTGCCTGAGTCACTGCTAAGAGCATCAACCCCGCCGGGAGGTAATCCACTTGGCCCAGGCCAGCCAGTAGCCTCTGGACCATCGCAGCTCGTGTTTTTCTGATCCTCGCTGGTGCACTTGCGCTTACAAATAACTTCTGTAATTGAATTTTCCTCATAACAGCGGTTATGTAACAGTGCTGAAGCAGAAGGCCTGGAGCATCTCGGCCCAGGAGCCAGGCGGATGAGTTCAGCCCCACACCAACACGTGCATCCTCGGCTGGCCAGCCGCTCGCTGGGAGCAAAGGGCAGGGGAGCACTGCTGGAGCTGCCTCTGTCCCCAGCATCTCTCTGGGGCAAGGAAGGTGGATTTAAGCTTTTGTGTGTGTTTGGTACTGCTCGTCTTTGGGCTGTTTCGGCAGCAAGCCTTTGTCTCGCTGAGCCTGGTGCTGCAGTGGTGTGGAGAAGCTCCCCTCCAGCCAGGCTCGGGGGATTTTTGGGTCTCGAGCACTGAACTCGCAAGGGCTGTGGCTTGGAGCTGCCGGTGGCTGCCAGGGCTGCCTGTCCTGCTCCTGGGGAGCAGCAGGCACAGAAGGAGGGGTTAAGCCACAGGTAGAAGTGGTACATTTCGTCAACATCAGCCCTCTGGCAAACGCTGCTCTGGTGCTGCGGGAGCGGCAAATGACCCAGCAGGGGCAGCTGTACTACTCACGGAGGAACCTGAAGGGGAACACCCGAAATCCTTGTTGCTTTTAATCTGGGTGAGTAAATCAGAGTGTTGGCAGCGCCTGGCTGGCTGAAAGGCTCCTGCGTTGGGATGGTGAGGCAGGGTGCGTCAGAGCACGGGACCCGGCTTGGAAATATTGGCCAAGGGCCATTAGTGGATGGATGGAGGCAAGGCAGGAACATGTGAGAAGCTGGGCCAGGTTTGGAAAAACCCGTCCTCGCTGAAAGCCTGAGCGGAGAGATGTGCCCCTAGCTCTGCAGGCAGCTTCCCTCCCGGGGTGGATAGTGGAGGTGGTGCTGGGCGGGCAGGGATGGTGCTGGCACAGGGAACCTGGAGGTTTCTGAGCTGCTGCAGGAAAACCAGCACTGAGTATCTGTGTTGACCTGGGGAGCACAGAGGCTTGTCCAGCCAGCTCATCCCCTCAGCCAGCGACAAGCACTGTGGCCATCAGAAGGTGCAGATCTTACCTACTTAAACAGTGCTTATGTAGACGCTTGGCTTTAATTTGGAGAGACCTCAGTGATGACCTGGAGGTATAGACATGTGCTGGGTGAGGTGTTGGACAGACTTGGGACTGTCCTGTGCTGGCAAAGGCATTGGATGCACCTCGGTGATCTGGCTGGACCCACTGAGCTGGGACACAAGCACCACTCGCTGGCCCCAGGACTCTGGTTTCGTGCAGCAGCTGTGGCCGGGTGGGTTTCACACATCCCCGCTGTGTTCAGACCTCTCCTCTCCGAGGGATAAATGTCTTGGGGGACTTGTCAGAAATGCTTGGTGTCCCCAAGGCTGGTTGGTGTCCCTGGGGATGCTGTGTGGGGAGCTTTGCTGCACCACGCTCCCAACGTGTTAACCATGTTGTCAGCACAGCTGTGAGCAGGGAGGGAGGAAACCACCTTTAAAATGTGCTCATGTCCCTGCAGGAGCTGCAGAGGTGTGGGGGTGGCCTGGCAGCCCCAGGGACACCACAGCTGGCACATGGCACAGTGGCAACAAGCAGAGCTCAACCTCTGCTCCATCCTCTGTGCCTGTGGCTGGGCAGGTTTGGACATCCAGGTGTTTCTCTGGAAAGCACCAGCCGTGGCAGCTTGTGCTTCCTTGGGGACACCAAGAGAGCTTTGCCTGGTGACACGTGTGGGGTGTCAAAGCTCCTTGGCAGCAGCCTCCTCCCTGAGATGAGAGCTGGACCCTGCGGTCTGGCGTGAGCACCGAGGCATGAGCAGGGGAAGCATGCAGGGGGGCACACAGGGATTTGGGGCATTACCCCTCAGCACTGCTAGACAATGTCCTGCTCTGAGTGGCTGCAGTGCCAGCTGTGTTTTCCCTCCTGCAGTTTGGGTTTTGCCCGTTTGTTGGTCACAGGGCTGGGGCCAGCTGATGGCATTCAGAGCCCTCCACACCTCTGCTCCCTCCAGCTTTGGCTCCCCGGGAGTTCCTTGTGCCTGCTCCTACCTCCGCCTCGCCCTCCCGCTGCCGTGCTGCACGTCGCTCCTGAGGGGACTGGTGGCATCCCTGAGCTGCCACTGATAACCACCGAGCCTGTGCTGAACAACTCCCGGCACCGTCAGGGAGCAAATTAGGGACCTCCGCACGTCCCAGCGAGGCGAGCGCCGGCAGTCCTGCTACCTGAGTTATGGATGCTCGTGACGAGGCAGCCAAGCAATTAGATCACTTCTCAGACCCATTAAGCATCACAGACTGAGACTAAACGACTTTCCATTTTCTTTGCAATCGCTCATACAAGACATTTATTGTTTGCCTCTTGCTGCTCGGCGTGGTGACGACGCACTCGAGCACGGCCTCCCCCAGCCCCCTGGGACCCGTGCGGGGTGCGGTGGGGGGACAGGCGATGTGTGCTCGGTGAGGATGCCGCGGTCAGCAGGGCTTGCATGCTCCCCGGCAATCAAGCAGGTAATGACCTGCACGTTGGCTACATCAGGACGTATCCGGACGGGTGGTGACGCCGCAGACGGGTGAAGGGCAGCACCCAAGCACTGGGTGCTACACCCTGCCCAGCATCCGCGCGATCCACCAGTTGCAGGGCATGATGATCCGGCAGATGACCCTCCCGCCCTGGTAGCAGTAGGGGTAGGGGTAGTAGCCCAGGAGGGGCTCGCAGACCCGCCGGCAGTAGCGGTTGGCGCGGCGGCACTGGGCACAGCAGTAGCCTCGCTCATCCCACAAGGGGTGGAACTCCAGCCCGTTCTCCGACTGCCGGGAAGAGCCAGAGTCAGAGTAGGAAGGGGCACGTGTGGCTGAGGCAGCCCAGGAGCACAGACAGGACACCCCGGGAGAATGGCCAGGAAGGCAGCCTGGACACCCCAGCAGCATGGGCGGAGCACCCTAGGAACACGGCCAGGATACCCCAGCAACACAAACGGGACACCCCAGGAGCACAACCAGAACACTCCAGGAGCACAGGCAGGACACCCCAGGAGCAAAGCTAGGACGTGGTGGGACCATGGCCAGGACGCCCCAGGAGCAGGATCAGGGCCTCCTAGGAACATGGCCAGGATATCCCAGGACCATGACCAAGATACCCCAGGACCTGGTCACCTGGGGTCCAGGGCACCCCAAGGTGCAATTCCCCACACTCACGTAGTCATTGACGGGCAGATCCTCCTCTGTGAGCTGCCGTGCCCGACGCTTGGGCCCTGGCTGCGTGCCCTTCTCCACCTCATGTTCACTCCTGCCGTCCAACCAGCTCTGGTTGTCTACAAGCAGCTCAGGGTCTTCTTCTTCTGCCCCTTCAAGGTTGGCCAGCTCAGGAGCTACAGAAAGAGCCCCAACATTGCTGTCAACAGCCGGGGAGCAGGGGAACAAATGCAGCAGGTGGCATTAATGTCTCTACCAAAACTCAATGTCAAGGGACAAGGAAAGCCCACCAGCAGAGCAGTTGTCTGCCACTGCTCTTACCTGGGAGCAGGGGTGTAGGAAGTAGTATGGCAGGAGGAGAGGGTAGAGAGGACACAGCTTGTCCCCTCCTTGTGCTTACGAGTGCTGGATGCCCACAGGTGCCGTTGGCATCCCCTGCATGGTGCTGTGGGTTCAGGAAAGCATGTCCTCATGATGGGCTCTGCTGGTGGGAGGTGGATTGGTAGAGCCCCAGCAAAGTGACGTGATCTGGAGCTGATTAGGCCCAGCTACATCTCTCACGGCTTATGTGAGGTCAACAGTGACACTAATTTCCCTTGCTGAAACTCAGCTGCAGGTGGGGTCTAACAGCAGGGACCGAGGGAGCAGAAAGGGGCCAGCAGCTGAGGACAGCAGCCTCCCTCTGCATCAGGGACCTCTGATGCCCACTTGCTCCCAGGACCATGGATGGCCATAAGCTGCCTGGTACCTGTGGGGGATGAGATGTGCCTCTGCGGCTGCAGAGCAGAGAGAGTTTTCTCAATAGGGGTTTTTAAACTAGCTCATTCGGCTCGAAGTGGGTTAGAGACAGCGGGTAATTACACCGGCAGATCTCAGAGGCCGCAACCTCTGCGAGGGCTGTGTAGTGAGCAGCTGGAGGTGGCAACCCCGTTGTGTGATTTAGATGCAGATGTCTGCTCATGCTCTGATGTTCATGCGGTGATGAGAATTTAGGCGTCCCAGTTTCCAGCAGCTCTGGCTTCTTTGCAGGTACAAAGGGCTGTGGTTTTTTTCCCCTTGTTACGAGGAGGGTGGCTACTCTGCAAAGTGCAGGGCAGTGGGGGGCTGGCAGAGACAAGTGCTCTGCGGAGAGAAACTTCAGCCCTTGCTCTTGCACGAGCCATGCTCTCTCGCAATCACGGCCAGCGTTGTGGCCGTGTCTGATATGTACAATGAGACTAAGGGAATGGATTCCCACCATGACGCAGTAGGGGACATGTCGGGGGGACGTGAGTGGGTGGCAGGGCTGTTCCTGATGAGGGGCCTCATGGGCACTTTGGGGAGGAGATTGCTCCTTGTACCTGCTATTGGAGTGGGGTGGATCCAGTAGATGGTCACGTTTCTACAGATGTCAAAAATTTTGGAGCTCTTCAGGAACTCCTTGTTCTGAATGGGCTTTTCTCCAGGCACCCAGACCACAGACTGCTCAAAGTAGGTGGTTGTGATTTCTTCTCCCTGGAAGAAGAGCGAGATAGCACCCCAGGATGGTGAGATACCCTCTCCCCACCACTGGCTGCTTCTCCTTCACTTGGCTTACCCCTTGACACCTCTCTCCCTCCCAGAGAGCTGCTGGACTTCATCTCCCTGGCTTATGGCACTCTCTGGGTGCACTTGCAATACCCTGCTGGTCCTTACATAGGGAGACCCATCATGAGCCTTGTCTTGGCTTTCAGCCAACACCACCCCGCTCTTTCCTCCCTCCGTTCCTCATGCTTCAAGATCCTTCTCCCGTGCAGCCCCCACCATCTGGAAGAGCCTTCTGGAGCACCCCAGCTCATTTAAAACCCAACATTAAAACATCTCCTCTCTGCTTTGCTCTTACGACATAATTTCTGTCTCCTTCTGCTACCGATTTTGTGATTGAACACTTTAATTTATTCTTCACAGAAATTCTTCGCACGGCTGTATTCTGTAATTTATACCACATGTCTCTGCCGTTGCATTAGTCCATGGTGTGTTTTGGCAGGCGCTTAGGGAGGGAGATATATAAAGATTATTGGATGGGTCTGCGCTGAACTATCTGCCAAGGCAACGTTGTGTATGTTGGTGGTGGTAGCCCATAGAGAAAGCTGGCAAATGGTGTTTTTCTCTCCAGAAGGCGTCTGGAGTTGTATTTCTGTTTTATGGAGTTTTTCCTTATGGCTTTGGGAAGTTTTAGAAAAGAGCCAACACGACCTGACCCAGACTGAGTTGTTTTCGTGGGGCTGGGGAGGTGCTGCCTGAAGGACCTGATAGCATGCAGGCTCCGGGAAGAGATGACTAGAGCTTAAATCTACATTTATCTCGTTGGGTTTTACATTTCAGCTCTCTACCCGGGGCAATGTTCTGCTAAAGCAGAAGTCGTATCCCTTTTACGACAGTAGCCGAAAAGATCTATTAGCTTCTTACGGCATAATCAAAGAATCGGTGTCTGGAAATTTGGGTCATGATTCAGGGAAATGTTTCTGCCCACGCTTCATTTCAAACATGTGTCCTGCTGGTGTTTTATCTGTAATGGCTTCCTTGAGGGGGATCCAGTCTGCTGACACCCTTTGTCTTGCAAATGGGGAGGTGTGAGGGCTGTGCCACCAATGGGACCTCAGGGATGGGGACAGGGGCCAACTGCTTTCAAGGGACTGAGCTGTCACCTCAGGCTGCGCTGTCAGAGAAGGGTTAAAATATGGAGTCAAACACTTTTTCCACCAGCTTGCAAAACCTGAGACCCCTTGCAGCAGGATGTGGTGGGGAAAGATGAAATGGGTGTAAGGAGCACTCAGGCACGTGGATGGGAGGAAGGTCCATGAAGGACAGGGAGGCGGCCCCAGCCCGGAGCTTCTCAACCCCAAGGGCTATACACCAAGCACTTTCTCTAATAGCATTTCTTAAACACAGCTGCTCTTTTAAATTCATTACTTCTGCCTCATTCTGCTTGAGAATATGAGGCTCAGCTCTTGGAGAAAACAATTTGATTGACTTTTTGGTGCCTGGTAATCCTGAGCTGCCTTGCGACCTTTTGACTACAACAGGATTATTGTTCTTGATCTCCCGTATTGTGCTGAGAGGTTTTTGTGTCGGCTGCCTAATCCCGTCTCTTTCCACTTGTTTTTGGAAGCAATCCTCTGAAATAAGATCATTTCATGAAGCGATCACAACTCATTATTTCTATATTGCAGCATCTCTGGGGAGGCTGGAGCAGATGGGAGAGCGGTGGGGACGTGGCCACGTTCCCAATGCCAGGGAGAGGAGTGGGTTCCACCAGGGGTTGAGGAGTGTCCTGTTTTATTCACCTACCTCAAGCTCGGGGATCTTGGCCTCTGTCGTCTCAGGGAGGACTTTAGTCTGAGTTTTGATGAAACATTTTTGAAGTCCCACAAAGAAGATGCCGGTTATTCCCTACAGCATCAAAACAAACACTGAAAAAGCAGCCAGAGCAAAGCGGGAAGACGAATAACCCTGTCGTATGGAGGGTACAGCTGGGCGAGGGTTTAGTCGTGCTTTTTCTGTTGATGTTTTAGTGCAAACTCTGTTCAGCGACAGAGCTCAGATGAACTAACAGGTTCTCCTCAGGGATATTGTATTTTATGGTTTGGGAGAATTGGGCTTTTTACCAATATTTGAAGGCAGATAGTCATAAAATGTTACGCTGCTCCCCTTTTCCTTATAACTACCACCAGCTCTAGTTATCGTAAATAAAAGTATGCAGAATAGCATCTGACCGTTATGGTTATATGAACATTCAGCCCCCAGTTCCTGCAAGGCTATTAGCTGAAAATTTTGCCATATGTCACTGCACAGGGTATTTCCCTACAAATTTTAATTAGGTTTCAGAGAGAGCCTACAACATTGTCATGAGGTTTTAATGCTCTCCAGACAGACAAATGTACTGGGCTGGGATAGATTTATGATGATTGCGTTCCTTTGCAAGGGTAAATCCAATAACTAGGTCTTGCTTTTAAGATGTATTTCTCTGGAACTGAATCACATCACTATTAAATACCGGTGGAAGCTTATGTAGATACACATCTCCTTTCCTTTGAGAGCATCCCCAGAGAGTCTGGATCTGGGCATTGCTCTTCCTGACGCAGAAGCAAATCATCCTGGGGCTTGTTCCAGCAAGCCCACGATGTCCTAAGGGATCCCTCTAGTCCTGCTGCCAGCCCACAGGCAGGCTCCCTGGGACAAACTCTGCCACACTCACGTTTTTGAAGTCGTGGATCTCCAGGATTTCCTCGCTGCCATTCCCGCTCCTGAAGGTCTCTGTCCTGGCCACTGGGTCAATCTCCATCACAATCTTCTTCTTCTCACCACGGCTGAAGAATGTGTGTTCCATGTCGTAAATCTGTGAGGGATGAAACCATGCAAGGGTTGGCTCAGCCACCACCCGATTTCACAGGCTGACCAGTGGGTGAGCAGCCTGGGGTTGGGTGCATGAACTCTGATGCTGGGTACCCTACCATGGGGCTGGCTGCTTCCTCGCACCCTGGCTCTGAGCCAGGATCATCATCTGCAAACAGGCTCAGCTCCCACACGCAGGGGCTGAGAAGAATGGCAGGATGGGGCCAGGCTGGGGGGGAACATGTATGTCAAGCCCGGGACAAGATGCACATCCCATTGTTGTACCAGGAGCTTTGCCATGGGTCAGATTTTGCTGGTGCTTTCTGTGCCATGAACCTGTTTATGACCCATGCTGGACTGTGGTCTTGAGCCCAAGAGACCTCTCTTTCCCTTTTCCCTGGCTTGCTTGCTCCATTACTGTGTCCTTGCCTTTCTTGCTCCATTGCTGCATCCCTGGCTCACTTGCTTCATCACTGTGTCCCTGCTTTGCTCCCTCCATCATGTCATCATTCCTACCATCCTGTGATTCTCTCATGCCCGGCTCACTTGCTCCATCTCTGCGCCTTCTGTTTTTCCTGGAAAGGCAGAGCTAAAAGCCTGTCTCTGCCTGAAGGAGATCAGGGTTTGCCTGTGGATTAAAGGCCTCCTCGAGGGCTGCTGAAGAGCTTCGGGGCGTAGCAGCCGGCTTCCCGGCGGCACTCATCCCTGCGGGGAGCCGGGG